>APFE031424948.1:1893-108738 GCA_000404065.3 Pinus taeda
CCGCCTTCGGCCATCCTTCCCGCCATTACTAGACACGTCCGACATTGCAGAGCAACTCACACCCATAGAGTTAAATCGAGCTTGCATGGAACAAGTTGCAACTGATCGGATCATGGGCACACAGATCAAGCACACTCACCAACAGAATATCCAACTGTATCGAGTTGTCAAAGCAAGACAACTCCTTCACCAGGGCAAGTGGCTCACCAGGGACCAAGTGCAGCAAAAGTTCCCTCATCTCATGGAGGAACTCAACGCAATGGGGACCATTGCTTCCTAAGGGGGGAGGAATGATCCAAGTGGATATTGGTGGCCACCCGCTAATTCGACTTGGATCCCCTCGAGTGCTTCGTGCAATTTTTTTCAGTTTCCTTAATTATAGCACAATTTACTATTTTTAGCAGTTTTCCGGGTCCTAAACTTCCGGAGCCGTTTTGAGGCCCTAAATGACGTTTTTTGGGAAATCTACCGCCAGCGATGCTGCGTGACTAAAAATTGTCTTTTCTGTCGTAGTTCTCGGAGTGATCTTTCCAACGGGCTATCATGCGCGTCAAACGGAGATAAGACGACCAATTCGTGACCCCGGGAAGTTGAGGTACCAACTTACCCAAAAACGGGGCCCACAATTTGGCGTTTCATCTTCTAGGGTTAGGTTTTGGAATGTGAAGGGTTCTCCATTGTTTCTCAACAATAAATAGGCCTTCGAGCCTCATTGTAACATAGTTGGGAACAGTTCAAAGGCATGTAGCAACCACATCTCTTCTCAGAGATAAGCTACCATCGCCCTAGCTGGTTTATTTCCATTTCTGGTTGTAAGCATATTTCAGTATTTTCCATTAATGAAATGAAGAATTATTTCCGTTGCATATTTTTGTATATGGTTATCTCTATATTTTATTGCGTTCCTGTTTAAATTCGGATCAGTGGTATCAGAGCGGTCTGCTTTTTCTCTGTTTTCCTTTGCATGTCCCCAATGAGTTCGGGATATAAGGTGTTAGGGCTTGAACTGGTCGAACCTTTGAAAGACGAGCCTCACAAATCCCGAAGGCCTCCCATGGCGGATGAGAAGAAATACGATGGGGCAGGAGATCCTATCAAAATCATGCTCGAAGAAGCCCTCGAGCGACAACGGAACGCGATGATGGACAGCTTTGCGCAGATTCTGCAGCGGCTACCCAGAGGTGAAGCATCGGCTTCCAGCAGCTACTATGGAAAGGCCACACCCTTTAAGGTACAAGTTAATTTTGAAATCCCCATATTCGAGGGTAAAATAGACGTAGATTCCGTAGATAAATGGTTAAATCTGCTAGAGGGTTATTTTTCTGTTCATGAATTTTCAAGTCAGGAAAAGATTGTTTTCGCTCTTCTCAAAGCAGCTCCCCACGTCAAGGACTGGTGGGAAACATACTGCGAGCAGAAGGATGAAAGTACAGGCTCACTATTTTCAGCCGCACCCACTTGGGATTCATTTCGAGATGCCATCAAGGAGCAGTACTACCCTGTCAAAAGATATGAGGACAAATACATCAGATGGACCACACTGCAGCAGGGACGAGACCAAGATGTGCCAGAGTTCACAAACATTTTTCATACCCTTCGCACACAGTTGGGTATCAAATATTCTGAACTACATCTGGTACTCAAATACCACGGCTACCTACACAAATACATCTAGGAAGAGATGGATTTCTTGAACATCTCCTCACTCAGCACAGCATACCGATACGCTGTCAAAATCGAGCAAAAGTTCAAACAAAAGAAGCGAGACTTTGGATCTACAAATCCGAAGCTCAAAGGACAAAGCCAAGACGGGGTGAGCCAAGACAACCCATCAAAGCCACAAGAAAATAACAACACCACGAAACCGATGAAGGACACAGGAAAGTGGTGTGAGTTCCACAAGCATCCCACTCATAACCCAAGTGAGTGTCGGACCAAGCAGTCATTGGTGGCCGAGTTGAAGGCTTCCGAATCAGATACATTTTCCAACCCTGAGCCAGAACCCGACAAGGGGAATGCCAAAGGGAAGCAAATCATTGATGCAGATCCTAGCGCCACTGTTGCTACTGCCAAGATCCAGAAGAATGAGCCTGAAGAGCCAAAGGAGGGGGAACTTCTTTTCCACTCACAGATGTGGGTGAAGAGTTCGCCACTGCAATTCATTGTCGATAGTGGCAACCAAAAGAACTTTATCTCAGCAGAGGTCGTGAAGCGGTTGGGCCTACCGACTACACCACACCCACAGCCGTACAGTATTGGGTGGCTTCATGAAGGACGAGATCTCAAAGTTCGCCAGCAGTGCCGCCTTCCCTACAGCATCAAAACATTCACAGACGAGGTATTGTGTAATGTTACACCTCTGGATGTTTTTGATGTATTATTAGGCCAGCCATACTTGTGGAGGCGATATGATGTGTATGAGTCAAGGCCTCGTGTTGCCATTATTTCCTTGAGTAATTCATTATACAGGATACCAGAGGTAGCCCCACCTACCGCCACATCTTTGATCACTGCTAAGAAAGGTAGAAAGCTCATATCACAGACCAGGAAATTCATCTGTATGGTTCACTCCCAAAGTAAGGGGAAGATCGTTGCTACATCCATGACCCCCGCAAAGGGTTCCTCCATGCAACAACAGCAGCAGAAGGATACAGTCATGACAGAACACATAAACAATTTCTCCTCACCCACAGGGGTACCACACAAGTTTCAGGTGGGCAACAAAGTCTGGTTGCATCGACAGAAAGAACGCCTTACCAAAACCCATCAGAAGCTCAGACCACTCCGACAAGGTCCTTACAGCAGTACCAAGGCTATGGCAACAATGCTTTGAAGCACAGCATTCCTCCATTCCTCCACTTGCACCAAGTGTTCAATGTGGACCGCCGTCGACCATGCTTCCCACCATTTCTGGACACATCAGAGATTGCAGAACAGCTCACCAATGACCCAACTCAGCAGAAGCTTCCTCATCTCAGGGAGGAACTCAACGCAATGGGGACCATTGCTTCCTAAGGGGGGAGGAATGATCCAGGTGGATGTTGGTGGCCACCCACCTATCCCATTTGGCCCCCGCAATTGTCTCTTTCAGTTTTTCAGTTTCCGTAATTGTAGCACAATTTACTATTTTTAGCAGTTTTTTCAGGTCCTGAACTTCCGGAGCCGTTTTGAGGCCGTAAACGACGTTTTTTGGGAAATCTAGGGGCAACATGGGTCCATGGACCGATGTTTCCATTTCTAAAGTGGTAGTTCTTGGATAGATCTTTCTAACGAGCTATCATACATGTCAAACGGAGATCGTATGCCAAAGTTACGACCCCGGGAAATTGACCTACCAATTTACCCAAAACGGGGCCCGCAATTTGGCGTTTCATCTTCTAGGGTTAGGTTTTGGAATGTGAAGGGTTTTCCATTGTTTCTCAACAATAAATAGGCCTTCGAGCCTCATTGTAACACAGTTCAGAATAGTTCAGAGGCATGTAGCGACCACATGTCTTCTCAGAGATAAGCTACCATCGCCCTAGCTGGTTTATTTCGATTTCTGGTTGTAAGCATATTTCAGTATTTTCCATTAATGAAATGAAGTATTATTTCCCCTGCATCTTTGTGTATATGGTTATCTCTATATTTTGTTACATTCCTGTTTAAGTCTGGATCAAATACTTTCTAAATTCAAATGATTAATGCAAAGAGGCTTGAGGGATTTTCCCAATTGGGTTCCCCTAGAAATCAGTGTGTATTTGTGTTTTTGCTTATTGTATGTCTATGCATGTTGTTCTAAATTGTGCATTTCATTCTGTAGATTTGTAGAGTAGAATTGTGTCTCTTATTTTTCAATGTGAAATCTTGAGTAGTTGCAATTCCTATCAAATTTCTATATGGTATAAGAGCACTAAAATCACATTAGAACCAACATTTTGAACTTGTAAGAATTTTGCATTTACAGCCTTCTTGTAGTAGTTGCTCTTCAGGATCAAGAGAATGTCTTTCAACAGACTCATATTGGAGTATGCCCTAGAGAGTAACTTAGATTTCATAGCTTGGAAGGATCGAATGGAAGTAGTTCTCGATGACAATGATGTGTTAGAATATATTAAAAATGATATTTCAAAACCCTAGCAGTCGGATGCACAACAATTATCCTAATGGAAGAAGGATGTTGTAAAGGCCAGGAGAATTTTCTAAGTGTGAGGGACCATGTGGTCTGAAATATCCATGGAAAAGAGACATCATTTTCTATGTGGAAGACATTGATTGAGTTATTCAAAAATAGTAGTGACCATAGAAAATTGGCCCTAAAAGACAAACTTTGAAACATAAGGATGTAGAAGAATGATATTATTATGTAGTCTCTCTCCAGATTTACACAAGTTCGTGATGAGCTTGGAGGGGTTGGGGTGAATGTTGCAAAAGATTTCCTTGTGAGTCGAGCTCTTCTAGGCCTTCCAAAATGCTGGCATAGTTACCAGGACTCTGTGAATGGAAGGGAAAATTACCGAATTGGGAAAGGTTGTGGTCTTATTTGGTTCAAGAAGAGTTCCGGAGAAATACCAGAGATGGAATTTCATCTAGAGCACAAGATGAAGAGAATTTTGCCTTGGTTGGAAAGGGGAATAATGGAAAAGGGAATACGAACTAGAGCAAACCCGAATCCAGCCAAAATAATGGCAAGAAGAAAGACTTGAGCAAGATCAAGTGCTTCCATTGCCATGAATTTAGGCACTATGCAACAAACTCTTTGAACAAGAAGTCTACCAGGAATCCTTTAGGAGGAGGAGAAGGTGAAGCATTGGCTTCACTATTCGAATTAGACTTCGCCCTAATAACATTCATGGTCAAAATTGATATGGGAAGTGTGCGGTACCTTGATTTAGGTGCCTCATTCCATATGACAGGGTGCAAGGAGTTTTTCAGTAGCCTGGACAAGAAGTATCTCCATATGCATATCAAAGTGGGGGATGATGGGAGGTACAATTCTACAGGAATTAGTATTGTCACCTTTAAGAGGAAGAAAGCCTCTCCTCTTCACCTCAAATATGTTATGTTTGTACCCAAGATGAAAGATAACTTGATCTCTATAATAGTTTTGGAGGAACATAGCTGTGATGCTATTTTCAATAAAGAGAAAGCATTTCTGAGACACATAGCTACCAAGAAAGAGAAGAAAATCGGGGTTTGAGTGAAGAACCCATTCAAATTTGAGGTGGGAGATTTCACTACATTGAGCAACAAGGCTAATAAAGTGTAGAGCATATATGTTGGAGAACTTTGGCACATGAGATTGGGTCATCTACACCATGGTGCCTTGAAGATCATGCATCAAAGTACCATCGAGCTTCACAAAGGTTCCCTCGACCAGTAGGATGTCTGCAAGGGCTACACATTGGGGAAATGTATTAAATCCACTTTCCATGACTGAGAGAGCAAAGAAAATGCAATCTTAGAGCGAGTCGACTCTAATGTTTTTGGACCCTTTCCTATAACCTCCACAACAAAACATAAGTATTATGTTATTTTATTGATGATTTCTCTATAAAATATTTGATCTTCTTCATGCGGAAGAAGGATGATTTTTTCTCAAAATTTGTTGAGTTCAAGGCGCTAGTTGAGAAAGAGACTAGGAAGAAGGTGAAGGCTCTCAAGAGCAAAAATGGAGGTGAATTTGTTTCGCATGTCTTCAAATATTTTATGCAAAATAAGGTATTTGAAGAGAGCTGACGACACCCCATAACCCACAACAGAATGGGATAGTTGAGAAGAAGAATAGGAGCATAAGGGGAGCAGCAAGGGCCATGGTGCAAGATCATGGGATGCCTTTACATATATGAGCAGAAGCATGAAACACCACAGTCTACTTGTAGAACCAAAGTCTGCATAGAATACTTGGCATGATCTCACTAGAGGAATCCTTCTCCGGTAAAAAGCTCGATGTGTCTCATTTCATAATTTTTGGAGCTTCAATTTATTGTCACGTCTCTAATGATTCGAGGAAGAAACTTTAGCCAACAATAGAGTTGGAAGCTTTTGTATGATACACCAAAACTCCACATAATTACTAGGTGTATTTTCCTTCACTTCGGATGACAGTTGTGAGGATAGATTCCAAGTTCTATGAGGAGAAGGCCATGAGATGCTATATGGAATGAGAGATGAGTATCCCACCAGAGCATGAGCTTTTAGATCCAAAGGAGGATCCTTAGGATAAGCTTCAAGAGGATGTGGAGCAGCCACATGTAGAGGAGCAGAGAGGAGGCAGAGTGGAGGCACCCACTCAACTAGAATATTCTAGAGAGGGGAGAAAGAGAACCAAAGAAGCTGATAGATTATTTCAAGATGCACAGGAAAATGTGGGAGCCCCCACATCACAGCGCAGCAAGAGGATGTCACCTAATAAGTACACTAGTTACATGGCTCTCGTGACTGAGCTCATTGAGACAAAACCTTCTTCATTTGAGGAAGAAATTTCTCAACCTGTTTGGTTTTATGCCATGGTGGAATAAATGAATCCATAATGAAAAAAAATGTATGGGAGGTGGTGTTGAGGCAAAAAGGGAAAATAGTGGTTGGTTCGAGATGGATCTACAAAGTGATGCATGTAGCAAATGGTAACATCAAGAATTGCAAGGCCATATTTGTGGCCAAAGGATTTTCTTAGATAAAGGGAGTGGACTATGATGAAAATTTTGCACCAGTTGCAAGATATTCCTCAATCAAATCCAGTCTAGCATTGGCTATGTAGATGGGGTGGAAAATCCACCAGATGGATGTGAATGCTGCCTTTCTAAATGGTGTTGTTGAGGAGGAAATTTACATAGAGTATCGAGAAGGATTTGAGATATAGGATCAAGAGTCACATGTGTGCAGACTCAAGAGATCAATGTATGGTCTTAAACAGGCACCCCGAGCATGGTATACTCAAATCGAAAATTATCTTAGAGGATTGGGATTCACCAAAAGTGAAGCAAATGTGAACCTCTATCACATTGTGGTAGATGGTAAGCTTCTTATTCTTGTTTTATATGTTGATGATTTAATATTGATAGATGATGAGCATTTGATCCATTCTTGCAAAAAGTATATTGTAGGGAATTTGAGATGAAATACATGAGCCTTATGCATTACTTCCATGGGCTAGAATTATGGTAGGTTGATGGTGAATTGTTTGTGTCTCAAGGCAAGTATGCTACTGAGATACTTCAGATATTTCACATGGAGAATCGTAAGCCCATGGACACACCTATAGCTACAAACTAGAGGAAGGAGAATGCCACTTCAGGTGAAGAGGTTGATGCTACCCTTTACATGTATCTTGTGGGGTATTTGATGTATGTTGTGAACACAAGACCCAACATTTTCTATGCAGTAAACCAGCTGAGTCAACTATGGTGAGGCCTACCAAATTATGTTGGAAGGAAACAAAGCATGTGTTATGGTACCTTAGAGGCAGTACCCAATATGGGTTATCGTACGGAAAGACAAAGGGAGTGAAGCTACAATGTTTCACCGATGAAAATTGGGAAGGGAGTCCATACAATAGTAAAAGTACATCAAGTGTTATATTTAGTGTTGGATCCACATCTATTTCCTGCTACAACAAGAAGTAGAGGTATGTGGCACTCAGTTGGCCAGAGGTTGAATACATGTCTGCAAGTCAAGCAACATGTGAAGCAATCTGGATGAGGAAAATACTTGTGGGACTATTCAGTCAGGAGATGGATCTGACAATTATATATTGTGATAATCAAAGGTGCATTAAAATATCTAAGAATCTAGTATTTCACAACAGGTCAAGCATATTGGTATATGGTATCATCATTTGCGGGACTATGTGCAGAGGTGAACTATGTTGCTACAATACATTCCAACTAAGGAGCAAGATGTTGACATCTTGACAAAGCATTGTCAAGAGGTAAATATGAGTTCCACAGGTGCAGGATAGGGGTGGTGGAAAATCCCTTTCTTGCTAAGAGGGAGTGTTGAAAAAATGTAGCAAGAAAGACTCAATTTGGCTTTAGCCTTAGTCAAATTGTGTAAATCGAATTTCCACAATAGCAGGACAACTTGAAGGAAGTTAACTAGTGTGACATGGATATTTTCACTCAATTAACTAAGTAAATACAAGTTAGAGGGCTTGGGGTTCAGTTATGCATGTGTGGTTGCTGAATTTTAGTAATATTCAATTATTTCCAGTTATATTTAGTTTACTGGCCTCTAACTATTGACAGAGTCAATTGAAGGTGAGTTGTATAGTGGGATGACAGTCTAACTCATAGATCTGTTAGTTAACTTATCAATCAACCCAAAAGAGCTAGTTCACGCAGAGAATTTGAGTTCCTCAGCTGAAGTGGAGATGTCAAGGCAGTGTAACATCAATTGTAGACTAGTTTTGAGTGTACATGTGTTGCATGCAATTAGTGATCAATCCTTGGGAATTGAGAAATCAATTTGGAGGATATTCCTAAATAATAGGGGATAATTTCCTTAGGATTTGTGCAATGACATATGAGGTTTGATGAAAAAAATTAGCTAAGTGTTGGCCAGAGTCTGTCAATTAAGCAAAAGAGCAATTATTCTTTTGCAGGTTGATCTCAAAGCTGGAGCTCACAATTGTAATAGTTTCTCAATTCAACTGATTAATGCAAAGACGCTCGAGGGATTTTTCCTAGTTGGGTTGCCTTATACATCATTATGTATTTGTGGTTTTGCATATTGCATGTCTGTGCATGTTTTTATATATTTTTAATTTCATTTTGCACATCATTAGAGTAGAATTGTGTCTCTTGTTTTTTAGTGTTAAATCTTAAGCATTTGCAATTTCTATCAAATTTCTACAAGGGTTACAGTTATATTTAACAATTTTCTGCAAGGAACTCAATGGTACAAACCATTTCTTCATCCGATTAGTGCATCTTCAAGCCATCCCCCAGACTTGGAGGTATAAGGTGTATTTTCGTTATGTGTTCAATTCACTTTGTTGAGATGATGATTTGATTCTTAAATCCATGCATGCCACTTTGTGAGAGGATCATTTTATTCCACTTTATGTGAGATATTGTTCCTTTTTCATGTTGGAGGAGAAATTTTTATGAGTGAGAGTTCTCATAGAAGAACATCTCCTGGGGGAGACAAGCCACTCTAGTTAAGGGGGGTTCATCCTTGTATTGACAGAGACGATTGCACCATGTAATCATAATCTTCTTGCAACAACTAATGAAGCGACTACCCCACTCTTGACCTTGGGCCCATAGATGTTGTCCACACTAGAAGAACTTCATTATCATATCGTTGAGTTATGGTTGTTTACGATTATTGCTTCTTGTTTCATGATTGATGGTTTGTTGAAGTTGTTTAGAATATGTATTGCTCATGATTTCACAAGAAAACCTAAGTGTTAGAAAAATGTCTTGTATAATGGGGATATTTTGTTTGAAAGCACTCATGAAAATTTCCCTAATCACTCATCATTACCCATTTTACACATCTCTAACATGTTTTAGCATTTCATTATGTGGAATCAAAAATTGATATTGAGTAAATACTCATCAATACTATAAGTTAATTTATGTGGATTATCCCTCTATACAAGTATGAAGCAAGCTTTCATTATGCGAAATATAGAAATAGGAGAGGAGCACAATACAATAGAAGCAGAAAGGGTGAGTGAAAAGTGGGGATTGCAGAGTGTGAAGCTTTTCTAGTTGTGCGAACTTTTAAATATCCACATTAGTGACAAAAAGTTTTGCATCCTCCTATAAATTTCCATCATCGTAGACTTTTCCTATACATGTATTTTCCGCAAAACAATTATTGCAAATATAGCTAAATTTTGCATGTTTTGTAGATGTTAAGTCATTCACAAATTTGTCTCACACAACACTTTTATGCTAATCGATAATGGTTAACCAAATTTACATTTTGGTATATGTGGTAGAGGTGGGAAACGAGAACCAACAAATCTCCAATTAATATTATTATGTTTCAATGTGTGTAGCTTTTATTGTACGAAGGACGATGTATGTACAAGATAATGATCGTGCAGAAAAGGATTATGTGTGGAAGAACCTTTACGTCGTGCATTTCATAACATCGCACACATTTCCCGATGGCACAAATTGATGCCAATGTTTGTCGATATGATTTAATGTCAATAAAACAATTAATTAAGGGTTGTCATTACATGATTAAATGTAGACCGTTCGGCATTTTTTCGGGGTAATGAGTCTATTATGTACCTTGAGTCGAATATCTATCAAAGTAAATTGCAAAAATGTTAATTGATGTTAGGTATGGAACATTAACAGAACCATAGAATCATTTTTTGTTAGAGCTAAGTGATTGCATTTGCACACAATATTTTTGTACCATTGTATTAACTACTTATATAACAATGCATATGATCACAATGAATTCATATTTATTTTACTTCGTAAATTCTTGCTACTTAGTACATGTGTATCGACAATATTAAAGCAATAACAGTTAGCAAAATAAAAGAACGAAATAATTTTTGACTTTCAAGCCAACTAGAAAGAGTTATGACAATTAGCTTTGTACCCTAAGCTTGAAAATTGTGTATCATATTGTTCGTAAATCAAGTTTCAACGTTTTTCATACTCCAATATCAAAATAAAATGAATCGACAATGTTTTAATGGTGGGGGCCAAGTCAATCACCAAATCAATTCGTGGTAGAAGTAGTTGTGTACGTCTACATGAAATATTTATTTTCCATTGCTTATAGTTATTGTTGGCAGTTTCAATGCTAATTGTCATAATCACAAATAATTCATACTTATTTTGGGTGTTTTCTAAACATGCTACGTTTTGGACCTTTTGACCATAATTTGACAAAAAAAATAGCCAAATCTTATTTTTTTCTCTTTAAAATGAGATTTTTGACTACATATATGGATTAATCTGCCTCAAAAACCTGTGCGACAATCAGATTGTGGAGAATTTTCAACCCAAACTCGTGATTCCAAGAAATTCTTGTTGTATTTTGAGCAATTTAAACCGAAAAATGTATCGGAAAACCTTCCAAAACCTAGCACAGGTAGGCTACAACCTTATTTTGTATCACAAATTTCTGTTTGTAATGACACGTATTTCAATGATATTAAAACAAGAGAAAATTTTGGAGTAAGTGGACAAGATGGTTTTGGAATATCGAGACTTACTTCCATTACTTCCTGTAAACGTTGGTTTTGATATTTTCAATTGGTATTTCTTGAGAGTGTGGTATGTAGTAATTTCCACACGAGAAATACAACAACTAGTAATTGGGATTGGAGCGGGAAATTGAGAACTTAGGCGAGATTGAGAGTGAAAACAAGTACCAGGTAAACGAAACAAATTATTTTCACTTATACAATCAACTGAGCAGTATCTGAATCTACCAACGGAAGAGAAAAGAAACAAATACATTTGCAGTATTCTAACACCCTCCTCCCACATCTACCTAAGTAACCAGCCAACTGGGGTAAACATGTGACGAGAAGTTACTATGATATGATTTGAATCCCTATGTGTCAGTGAAGGAAGTGGAATCAATGGAAACACACCATACAGACCTTCCACATTAGCAACAAAACTCCCAGGATCCATCCCAACCACTCAGGTAACCAGCTCCTGGGTCCCATTGAATTTTTAGACAATTAAACCCCTGAACGCTCCCTTTTTATGGAAAAGCATGCGTCTAGGAGGATCTAGATGCTCCCACAACATGGTGGGTATGCATGTGTCTGGGGACTTTTCTCCTCAGACCTATGCCTACGACTCCGAGATTTGTGCCACTTTTTCAGGCCTAGAGTGCAGGTCACTGCCCATAACTCAATGACAGGTTCATAAATGAATTATCACAACAAAACAATGATACATTTGAAAAAACATTAACAAGGTCTAGACTAGAAATTTACTAGCCATGACAGACATTTCGTCAAACATGTCACAAACATAAAAGCTACAGGTATTAACAACAAAATTGAGCATAGGGGTTTCATACTTATCTGAGAATCACTAAGAAGCGTTGATGTCTCAACACATTAGCTGTAATTTCATCTATTAGGCCATAATACATTGTTCATTCATTTACAAGTAAAAACATGATGAGAGCCATACATAGTCATTGTCATAATACATGTTCATAACCAACATGATAAAAATAGAAATACCAAGGAAACAAAAACGATATAATCCACATATAAATCGATACAATACTTATGAAATAACAAGGAGAAATATCTTAATATTAATTATGCAAAGACCAATCAGGTTTGAGACTTCCACGAACCACCCAACCATAGACATGGCTGAGTCAAACCTCTCTTCAACCAGTCACCCTCGTGCCATATTCCAAGCATGAATGTGGGATCTCATAAAACACATAAATAAAAACCATCTTGGGCTTCCAGAGGCCAAACCACCTCAATCTATCAAACATTGATTCCACCTCACGGTCGGAAATCACAAACCATCACCAAATTTTCCTCTACCCAAGCTTTCCAAGGCTCCAAAGCATGTGTTCCAACGAAGGCTCCAGGACTAGTAACTCAATCCACAATTGTCTCTAGACTCCAGAGCGTTTGTCCAACCAAGGATCTAGGACTAGTAACTCAACCCACCAAGGGCTTAAGAGTGTTTTTCCAAACAAGGCTCCAAGACTAGTAACTCATCCCCAATTGTTACAGGGCTTCAGAATGTTTGTCCAACCAAGACTCCAGGAACTATTAACTCAACCCAAGCTAAAAGAAACATGAGAACAAAAACAAAAAAACAAAAAAACAAAAACAAAAACAAAAACAAAAAACAAAAAACAAAAAGCAAAAAACAAAACAAAACAAAAAAACAAAAAACAAAACAAAACAAAAAAGACAAAAAACAAAAAAAAACAAACAAACAAACAAACAAACAAACAAAAAAACAAAACAAAAAAACAAAAAAATAAAATAAAATAAAAAATAAAAAATAAAAAATAAAAATAAAAAATGAACCCACAACACCATGACTATCCAGAAAATGGCAAGGCTAGGCAAATCCATTGTCAATCCAAGCAACCCTCCATGCCAATGACAGATCATGACCAATAAACCACATGCATATGTCATGCATGCCAAAAATAGTGAGGAAAACATACATGCAACTTGGTACCTGCAAGAAACACCTGTTGTAGTTGTTGATCCTGATGTACTCTTTCACTTTCATGCTCTTCCTTTGCCTTCTTGCTCCAAAACTCCAAGTATGCCACACTCCTCCAAGCATGCTCTAAGAAAACTCTAAGTGTCCAAGAGTATGATAGAGAGAGATAATAGAGATAGAGCTCCAAAATTTCACTGAGAAAATTCTGTGAACTGATCCTCAAAAGCTTTTTTATTAATAAGGCCTCTATTTTCTTTATTTTCCATTATTTTCCTTCATTTTCCTCCTCACATGCAACCTATGAGCTTTCACCTCCCTTTTCTCCTAATTTCCATTATTTTCATAAATAAATGTGGCAAAATACCATTTTGCCTTTACAAAGACTTTTACATTGCCTTTTCCAATTTCCTTAGCCATTAATCAATCATCAGTGATCCCCATTGCTATGATTTTGCCCAACATTCAGCTTGGAATATGTGTCCCATGACCATGGTTATTATTTTGCCTTTATTAACTTTCATTACATGGATTTTTTACAAGGGTTGTTACAGAACCCTCCCCCTTGGGGAACACCATCCTCGATGTTGAACAACACCTACAACCAACAAGGCTGCTATACACAAAACATACTGCCCATGGAGATTTATAACTTAGCTCATTGCAGTATTTACAATGATATTCCTGCTGAGAAGCAAACCAACATGACAACATAACAAGTATAATATCATAATTACATGACACCCATACCGCTTATTAGAGCTTTATAGCATATCTCATGGCAGTATTTACATCCATATACATATGTACATATACTAAACATCACCAAAATAGTACCAAAAACATATACCAAAACATCTTCTCAACCAGTGAATAAGGAAGGATACATAGCCTGTGGTTATTCTACCATCTCCCATGTAGCTTCATTAGGCCCAAAGTGATTCCATTGCACTTTAACCTAGTCGATTGCTTGGTTCTGGAGCATGATCATCTTTCTCTGCAAAATACACTGCGGTTCCGACTGAAATTCTCCTTCTAGCTCAACCTGCAATATAGACCATTCAATCACATGATAAGGATATTTAACATACTTCTCAAGAAATGACACATGGAAAACATCATGGACTTTCATTTTTGGAAGCAGTGCAAGCCAATAGGCTACTCGCGCAATTCTATCAATATCCTAAAACATCCACAAAACTGGGGTGCCATTTTGGCACATGATCCAATCTGCAAGGATCTCATCTTCAGTTTGATGCACAAGTACACATGTTCCCCAACCTGGAAATCCTTAAACAACCTATTCCAATCTGCATATCTCTTCTACCTATCATGTGATGCTTTCAAATTCTTCTTGGTTACTTGCATTTCCTACTTCATCTCTGCCATCATGGGCGGTCCAATCAACACCTTGTTCACCGGATCGCTCCAACTGATGGGAATATTGCAAGCCCACCCATATAATGCCTCAAACAGATTCATCCTCAAGGATTTCTAATAGCCATTGTTATAAGCGAACTCTGCCATTGGAAGGTACTCATCCCACTTCTGTTACTGATCGTCACATACATCCTCAACATGTCCTCCAATATCATGTTGACCCTCTCTGTTTGTCCATCTGACTGCGGATGATAAGTTGCATTGAAGGCCAACTTTGTGCCCAAACCTGCAAATAACTCCTTCCAAAACTTGGAAGTGAACTTCACATCCCTGTCTCACACAATCTTCTTAAGAAATCCATGCAATCTAAACACGTCCTTGATGAATACCTATGACACATCACTCGCTATGAATGTAGACTTCACTGGAATGAAGTGTGCTACCTTTGTCAACCTGTCCACCAATACCGTGATGGAATCATGTTGTCTCACTATCCTTGGATAACCTATGATAAATTCCATGGAAATGACCTCCCATTTCCACTCCGAAATCATAATCGGTTGTAGCAGTCCACCTGGATGCTTACACTCTACCTTCACTCGCTAACAATCCAAGCACCTACCCACAAACTCTGTTACGACTCTCTTCAAATTCTTCCAATAATAGAATTTCTTCACTTTTGTCAGTGTCTTCTAATAACCTGGGTAGCCTGAATATGGTTTCGCATGAAACTCCCTCAAGATCACCTTCTTGAGCTCACTACTATCTAGCACATATATCCTATCCCTAAATCTAAACAATCCATCTGTCGTGAGACGATATTCCACATCTTGTGCACCTGCATCTGTACTTGTACCTATACCACTAGATGTACATGTACATGTACCACTACCAGTACCTATACCTGTACCACCATCTATACCTATACCTGTATCGCTAATTGAACTCTATTGCAGCCTGTGCACAATATCCATATGCCTAGCATCCTGCTGGCTTGCTTACAACATCCTATCATGTAAATTTATCCCATAGGACCTCATAGATGTTATGTGATTTCCTTGTATTCGCCTACTAAGAGTGTCTACCACCCTATTCTCTTTACCTTTGATATACCTGATCTCAAAGTCGAACTCACTGATCATGGCCAAACATCAAGCATGCCTGCCATTCAGATTTGGTTGGTCAAATAGATACCTCAAACCACTATGATCGCTCATCAATACAAACCTACTGCCAGAAGATAATGCCTCCACATATTCAATCCATGTATGGTCATTCCCAACTCAAGAAAATGTGTCAGGTATTTATTCTTGTGCTCATTCATTTTTAGTGACTCATAGCATAACACCTATCCATACCGCATAAGGACTCCACCAAGTCCTCTCTTGCAATCATTTGTTCATGCCACAAACTCTTTGTCTGGATCTTCAATCTTTAACACTGGTGCATGTCTCAACAATTGCTTAAGATGCTCAAAATTGACGCACACTCCTGTGTCCATTCAAACTTCTTACCTTTCCTCTTCAATGATGTGATAAGATCAGCACTCTGCGAGAAGTTCCAGATGAACCTCCTGTAATAACCCGCTAACCCCATGAAAGATCTCACCTCATCCACATTCCTAGGAGCTACCCACTCCATGATAGCCCTTACCTTTTCTGGGCCCACTATTATTCCATCCTTGGAAACCACATGTCCCAAGTAGTGTACCTCAGTTTGAAATATATTGTACTTTCTGAACTTAGCATACAACTAATGTTCTCTCAACAATCGCAACAATGTTGCTAGATGATTGAAATTCTCTTGTTCATTTTTTTAATATACCAATATATCATCAATCAGAACATAATAACAAACTTGTCCAAATATGGACGCAACACACTATTCATAAAGAACATAAAGGTAGCTAGAGAATTAGTTAAACCAAATGGAACTACAACAAACTCATAATGCCCATACCTAGTTTGGAAAGTTGTCTCGTATATGTCCTCTTCCTTAATGCATAGCTGATGATATCTGGATCTCAGATCAAATTTCAAGGACACAGCTAGTCCCTTCAACTGATCGAACAAGTCATAAATCCTAGGTAACGGATACCTATTCTTGATGGTCACTTTAATCAACTTCCTGTAATCAATGCACAACTTGAGAGTACTATCCTTCTTCTTCAAAAACAATATCGGTGCACCCTATGGTGATACACTTGGCCTAATGTACCCCTTGTCAAGAATTTTCTTCAACTGCAACTTAAACTCTACCAACTCAGGTGTACTCATCCTGTAAGGTGCCTTTGATGTCAGAGTTTCCCCTGGCACCAACTCAATAGAAAATTCTACTTCCCTGTGAGGTGGAAACTCTGAAATATCTGCAGGAAATACATCCTAAAATTGTTGTAGAACTGGGTACCTATTCAAAAAATCTACATCCTCGACTTCCTTACCTTTTTCACTAAAAATGTGCACTGCAAATAACACACACCCTTTCCTGCGACTACGCTTCGCTTGCATAGCTGTCACCATTCTAACCGATGTTGTTTTCTTCTTACCCACAAGACTCTTTGTTCCCCATTGTCATCAAAGCACTCAATGGATTTGTTATAAAAATCCACCTTGGTTCTATGAAGGTACAACCAATCCATGCCCAACAACATATGGTATGATCCCAATGGTAATACATTCAAATGTGTTGAGGTAGGCATACCATTCAAATCAAATGTACAAGCTCTTACCCAATTATGAACTCTCTTCTTAGTACCTATAACCAACTACACTTACCAAGACTATGCATGCACTTCTTTATTCAAACCACACTTATCCACTAGGTCAGGATTAACATAAATATAGTTATATCCAGGTTCAATCAAAATGGAAACAACTTGATCACAAATATTACCATCCATCTCAATGATAGATGTTTGATGGTTTGTATGTTTGTTATCCAGCGCTACATAGATCCTAGGAATACTTTGCCCAACCTCTCGCACTGTCTATGCCTCCTGAGCACTATAGATTTGTGGTCTACCACCCTGATGTTATGGACAAACTCTCTTAAGATTCTCTCCTCCACAAGTCCAACACCACATGGGCTCCTTATTGTGATCCTCATATATAAGTCCTTATCCTCTATCAGATGCATTGAAATTCTTAGACGGAGTTGCATTCTCTTTATTGTCTTTACCTTGAGGTCTTGCTCGCTTCTTGTCCCATTTTCCTTTGTTCTTTGCATTACCTTTCTAGTCTGGCTTAGTCTCATATATGTGTTTTGATTGTTCATATTGAATTCTTTAGCTTTCGGATGGCCTCCTCCAATGATCTAGGCTCATCGAACTCAATCATGTCTTTCAATGCAATTAACAATCCACTAGTGAATCTCTGAATCTTGGCCTTCTCCTCCTTGAGGTAAGTTGCATACCTCAATAGCTACAAGAACCTGTTATTGTACTTCTCATTTGTCATTGATCCCATCTTTAGCTCATAGAATTATTTTGCCTTGTCATCAAAGTATATATTTGATAGGTACTTCTTCTTGAATAGTCTCTCGAACTCATTCCAAGTCAAGTCCTCCTCATGAATACCTCTGACATTCTTCACATCTTGCCACCAAATATTTTCTTTACCTTTGAGGTTGAATGTAGTTATTATGGATTTCATGTTCTTTGAGTAATCATGCAACTTGAAGAACTTCCTTATACCAATCAACCATGCCTCTACCTCCTATGATTTCTCCATCTCTCCACTAAATATAGGTGGCTTTTCTTTCTTAAACTCATCCGACAAATATCCCTTGTCAAAACCAGAAACCAGAACTAGAACAGTACCTACATCCATCACCTCTCATATATGGACTATCCAAGGACCTGTCATCTCTGATCGTGTCATCTTTATCTGACTTGTACTGACCAGGAAACCTATTTCCATATGCCCCATTAGTTATGTCCTCTTGCTCATGGTTGATTCAAAGGGGTCCCTCTCATTGCAATTATGAAAAACTATGAAGTATCACTGCATTTACCTCTACTTGTTTCTCTTGTGCCTGTATGATTCTATCATTGTTTTCCTTACAACTCCTTATTTATGCCTTTAAGCTTCTAAGTGTGTCTGCCAAATTAGAAGAGTGCCCAAAACCACGATGCTCGTTTGATCCATAGGGAGAGTCTTGGGAACTGTAGTCTACCATCTTGCTAGCCATCTTTGATATTCTTCTTGCAAGGTATATCACGTCAACTAAACCAAATCACAATAAACCAACATACCTTAAAATAATTTGGGGAGGATACATCATCTTCAGGATCAACAAATTAGAGTAATACATGTATAACATAATCATGACATCATATAGAATATAACACATAAGCATATAAGCATATAACCAACATTCTAGCTAGATTATAGTCATTAATGCATGACCATATCAACTACACATACCATGACCTCATGCATGACAACAACCACCACCTCATTGTACACTTGACCACATGTGAATACTAAAGTGCATAATCAACCATACACTCATGATGAAACACTCCACAATAACACCATCAACTTCCCATGGTGACCTCACTGTAATCATACAAATGAAACAACCACATGATCATACAACACAAGAAGCACATACGCAACTGACATGAGTGCATGACAAACACACAACGCATCCAATTTGAGGGGTGAACCATGCTCTGATAACACTCCATAACACCCTCCTCCCACATCTACCCAAGTAATTGGCCAACCGAGGTAAACATGTGACGTGAAGTTACTATGATATGATTTGACTCCCTATGTATCAGTTAGGGAAGTGGAATTGAAGGAAACACACCATACAAACCTTCCACATCAACAACATAACTCCCAGGAGCCATCCTAACCACTGAAGTAACCAACCCCAGGGTCCCACTAAGTTTTTATGCCATTAAACCCTCAGACACTCCCTTGATATCGACAAGCATGCATATAGGAGGCTCCAGATGCTCCCATAGCATGGGTATGCATGCATTTGGGGACTTTTCTTCTCAAACTAGTGTTTGTGACTCCAGGATTTGTGCCATTTTTTCAGACCTAGATCCTAGGTCACTACCCAGAACTCAATGACAGGTTCATAAATGAATTATCACAACGGAACAATGATACATTTGCAAAAACATTGACAAGCTCTAGACTGCAACCCTACTAGCAATGACAAGAATTTCATCAAACATGTCACAAACATAAAAGCTACAGGTTTTAACAATGTAACTGAGCATAGGGGTCTCATACTTATCTAATAATCATTAAGAATCATTGATGCCTCAACACATTAGCTACAATTTCATCTATTAGGCCATAGATACATTGTTCATTCATTTACAAGTAAAAACATGATGAGAGACATACATAACCACTCTCATAATACATATTAATAAAAATCATAATAATAACATAAATACCAAGGAAACAAGAATCATATAATCCACATATAAACTAGTACAATACTCATGAAATAACAAGGAGAAATAACCCATATTAATTATGCAAAGGCCAACCAAGTTTGGGACTTCCATGAACCACCTGACCATAGACATGGATGAGCCAAATCTCTCTTCAACCAGTCACCCCCGTGCCATATTCCAAGCATGAATGTGGGATCCCATAAAACACATCAATCAAAACCATCCAGGGCTTCCAGAGGCCAGACCACCTCAACCCATCAAACAGTGATTCCACCTCACGGTCTGACATCACAAACCATCACCAGATTGGTCTCTACCCAAGCCTTGCAGGGCTCCAGAGCGTTTGTTCCAACCAAGGCTCCATGACTAGTAACTTAACCCATAGTTTTATCTAGACTCTAGAGTGTTTGTCCAACCAAGGCTCCAAGTCTAGTAACTCAATCCACCAAGGGCTCCAGAGCATTTGTCCAACCAAGGCTCCAGGACTAGTAACTCAACCCCAGTTGTTACAGGGCTCCAAAGTGTTTGTCCAACCATGGCTACAAGAACTAGTAACTCAACCCAACCTAAAGGAAACATGAGAACCAACCAAACAAAAAAAAATGAACCCACAACACCATGGCTATCTAGGAAATGGCAAGGCTAGGCAAATCCACTATCAATCTAGGCAATCCTCCATGGAAATGACAGAACATGACCAATATACCACATGCATATTCCATGCATGCCAAAACTAGTGAGGAAAACATACATGCAACTCGGTACCTGCAAGAAAAACCCTTGTAGTTATTGATCATGATGTCCTCTTATGATTTCTTGCTCTTCCTTTTCCTTCTTGATCCAAAACTCTAAGTATGCCACACTCACTCCAAGAAAAACCTAAGTGTCCAAGAGTATAAGAAAGAGAGAATAGAGAGATAGCTCCAAAACTGAACTAACAAAAGTTTGTGAATTGATCCTCAAAAGCATTTTTATTAATGAGGCCTCTATTTTCTTCATTTTCCATTATTTTCCTTCATTTTCCTCCTCACATGCAACCTGTGACCTTTCACCTCCATTTTCTCCTAATTTCCATTATTTTCGTAAATAAATTGGCCAAAATTCCATTTTTCCTTTCCAAAGCCTTTGCCATTGCATTTGCCAATTTCCTTAGCCATTAATCAAATCATTAGTGATCCCCATCACAATGCTTTTACCTAACATTCAGCTTGGAATATGTGCCCCGTGATCATGGTTATTATTTTACCTTTATTAACTTTTATTACATGGATTTTTGACCAAGATTGTTACAAGTAGCGAATTGACGAACGTTGTAGCAAACAAGTGCTTGAAATTGTAATGAGCAAATACCTTCATGGACTCACAACTTGGCATATTCAATGTTATTCAACAATTCATTTTCTCAATTGCTCAAGGTATTTCACACCTTTCTCTCCAATGTATTTCTTTCTTTACACAACTATCTATAGATTTCTATTTGCTCATTTTGCACCTTATGAACTCAATAACTCTAGCAAATGTTTGAGCACATGTAATAGTCATTGCATCTTATCTACTCTATCACATGCAATACACACTCAATTTTATCAATTTATTATTGCTTTCTCTTTTCCCTTTGTTATTTCCATTTGATTTGTTAGTGATACAAGATGGATTGTATTTGACGACTTACTCTTTGCATTCAAGCAA
This sequence comes from Pinus taeda, assembly GCA_000404065.3. NCBI lineage: Eukaryota > Viridiplantae > Streptophyta > Pinopsida > Pinales > Pinaceae > Pinus > Pinus taeda. The sequence goes on from APFE031424948.1 coordinate 23,518, forward strand.
AGAAACAATGCAATTTTTGCATCTCATAATGTGCAAGCAAATAGTTTGTTATGCACTTGACCTGCAAGAATAACAAAATGTTAGATGAAACAATATTGCCAAAAATATCAAATGAATTGAGACAAGATGAAAAGATATTTTATTATTCAGAAGCAGAATACAATCTTCACTTACCTCTTCGAGGGGGGAACCTCCAACAGATTAGAGCTCAATTACATTAAAACTTGATGATTCTTCCCTTGTTATCTAAGACTATTTATAGATTTATGACATCCAAAACCCTAACTACCAGTGGTCCCTCGCATAATATGGGTTAACCACTTTATTTATTAACTATGGCATGTTTATAATTAAAAGCATTTCAAAATCCCTTCGCTTGACATATTTTCATGTACTGAGAACAAATAATAAGCAGCAGACACCCAAGCAAACATTGCAGTCCACTTAGACGCTGGAACTATTCTCAGAAACAAGGAATCTCTGTGGGCTCCTATTCCGTGAAAAGACATGTTTTACTGTTTTCTTTTAAATCAGTTTGTCTGCATCTTTCATCTAGGACAATCAGCATCTAAAGAACATTTTGAAAATTGTAAAAAGAGGAAGTGGATAAGAGCAAAAGCCAATCCCCTCCTGGTAGAAAGGCATGGTAGAAATTGCTCCTCATATTGTAACCGAATATGTGGCCATTTGCCAAGCAGATAATGAAACACTATAACCGTTCTTGTAAAAATAAAAAAACTATGGCATGTTTATAATTAATTGTGGCCCCTTTTCTATAATGTGGTGGCATTTTCAAGTCAGAGCCAAAGTCAACCTTCCTCATCCAATTCTGAAAGACTTGTTTGAACCCTACAATTGTTCCCCACAACTTTCTTGAGGAATGATACATGGAAGACTAAGTGGATTTTTTAAGTTGTCGACAAGGCTAGTTTGTAAGCGACTTATCCTATATGCTAAAATAACTGATAAGGACCATAGAATTTTGTGGTTAGTTTATGGCAGCCCATTTCTTTGAGAGAGGTCTACTTATAAGTTTGGAGTTGCAGGAACACCTGGTCACCTACTTTAAATGACCTCTTTGAACAGTGTTGGTCGGCCTGTTGCTTCATTCGATTCTGAGATTGATGCAAATTATCTTTGAGATGAGTGATCATCGTGGCACTGTCCTAATGTAGGAGCTTATAAATTGTCCATACTTTGGAATATTTAGGGATATGAGAAGCTAGTGAAGGTGGGAGTTGGCCATACACTACCTCATATGGCATCATCTTGGGGGCATCATGATAGTTAGTATTATACCACCATTAAGCTAAAGGAAACCATTGCACCCATTGATGTTGCTTTTATGAAGTGAAGCATTGTAGATAGGTCTCCAAATATTTGTTGACTACTTCTATTTAGCCATAGTTTGGGGATGATAAGTTGTATTGAGTTGGATTTGCATGCCCTGTAGCTTGAAAATTTCCTACCAAAAATTGCTAGTGAAAGTGGGGTCTTGATTAGAAACAATGGAAGTCGGCATGCCATGGAGTTTTAATATTTTATCCATGAAAACTTGAACTGCCAATGTTGGGGTAATGGGTGCGATAGAGCACAAAAATGATCATATTGGAAAGTTTGTCAACAACCACCATGATGACTAATTTGTTGCCTAACTTTAGGAGACCTATAACCAAATCCATGGAAACATTTGTCTAGATGGAAGCAAGGAGTGGCAAGGGTTGTAAGGTTCTAGATAACTTGATCATTTCCCCTTTGTTTCATTGGCATATTTTGCATTCAAATACAAAAGTAAGAATGTTGTGCTTCATGTCGGTCCAAAAGAAAGAGTGGTGCGTTCATGCATAAGTCTTCTGAAAGCTTGAATGTTCTGCAACTACAGAGGAGTGCAACTCTTACAAGATGCGGATTTTGAGGGTGGAGGTCAGGGATAACACTACTTGATCCTTATAACAAAGAGCCTCATCCTTCCAAGAGTAATCCTCTAAGGAATTAAGATCTTCTCATAATCTGTTAATGAGTTGGGACATAGAGGGGTGCGAGAACCATTCATGTCGGGCTTCTTCAATCCAATCTGGTATGGATAGAGAGAGGGATAAAAAGGTGCCTTCTTACTCAAATTGGTGTGATAAGGCATCAACCACTACATTGTCATGCCCCTTCTTGTAAATTATCTCATAATCATATTCCAACATTGTTGTGAGCCATTTATTTTGTTGTGGCGATGATAAATGTTGCTCTAGGAGATATTTTAGGTTATGATTGTCAATGCAGATTCGGAAATGATGCCCTAATAAGTATGGTTTCCAAGTGTCTACTACATGTATGACGGCCATAATTTCTTTCTCATATGTAGATTGACCCAGATGCTTGCCATTAATTCATTGACTAGTGAAAGCCAATGGTCTACAGTCTTGCATTAATATTGTGCCAATGCTCGTACATGAAGCATCACATTCAATCACAAATGGTTTTGTGAAGTCTAGTAGGGCCAATACTAGAGTGGAGGACATGGCCTATTTGAGAGCCAAGAAGGTTTACTGAGTTGCGTCTATCCAGAGAAATGAATTTTCTTGAGAATATTAGTGAGGGATCGGGCAATGCATCCATAATTGTTGACAAATTTGTAACAATAACCCGTGAGACCTAAGAATCCCCTCAAACTCTTCAAGATTTTTTGTTGGGGCCAATATTGCATTACCTGAATCGTTCTTCGAATCAACCCTCACCCCTTCATGCCCCATAATGTGTCCAAATACTCTACTTCTTCCATGCCAAAGGAACACTTGGATAATTTGAAAAATAATTTGTGACCTTGGAGCAATTGCAATACCTAGTCAACATATTGAAAGTGTGTGTCCCACGTTATGGTTTATATTGGAATGTCATAAAAAAAGACAAAGTTGAATTTTCTGAGATATGGTTTCAAAAGGTGGTTCATGAGGCTCTGAAAAAAGGATGGGGCATTACAAAGACCAAATGGCATGAACAGGAATTCATAATGGCCTTCATGAGTTCAAAAGGTTGTCTTGGGAATGTTAACTTCCTTCATCTGTGTTTGGTGATAGCCCAAACAGAGGTCCAACTTGGTAAAAAATTTGGCACCATGTAGTTCATCAAGCAGATATCAACTATTGGAATAGGAAATATGTCCTTAACAATGAGCTTGTTAAGGGCCCTAAAGTATAGACACATGTGCCATTCACCATCTTTATTAAAAACCATGGACATTGGAGATGAATAAGGGTTGGTGCTTAGACAAATAACACTGGCTTCAAGGAGTCCTTAATGATTTTTTCAAGTTCATTCTTTTATGCAAAAGCATATCGACAGGGGCAAACATTTGGCGGCTTGGTACCTAGGAGTAAATGGATGTTATGATCATATTCATCCCTAGAGGGTGGGAGCTCCTTAGGATTGTCAAAAACTTGTTGTTGGCGATCTAATACCTGTTGCATATCAAGATGAATGCTAGGAGGAGTGGATTCAATGGCATGGATGGAATTAAATTGTGTTACTATCCAATGATGGCCCTTTTTTAAAAGCTTCTCCATTTGATGTGTGTTGATGATAGTAGGAGCACCTGCCTAGAGTCCCCGCAGTGTATGAGTGTGGTCATTTTGCTTAGAGCTCATATATAGCTCCTAGAAGTCCATCTTGATAGGGCCCAATGTGAGGAGCCAATAAGCACCAAGGAAAATATCATAACCGCCCATTTCAATGGTGAACGTGTGGGTTTTGAGGTGATAATCCCCCATTTGAAGCTTAATATTTTCACGACATCCTCCACATTTCATGGTCCCCCCATTAGCGATAAGGACTTGGAAATTAGATATCGCCAAAAAAAAACAATGAACGACTTATGCTACTCTCTTATGGATAAAGTTACGCGTGTTTCCACTATCAATCAACACCACTACAAGACGATGTTCAATAAAACCTCATATTTTGAGAGTCTAGGGAGAAAAAATGTTAGGCAAGGCATGGGGTGAGATAACCGACTCATCTAATGTAGCTCTAATATAATTGTTTGGGGTTGTTTGGGGTTCACCCTCTTCCTCCTCAGGCACTTGAGCGGATAAAGCTTCATCGGTGGAGCTATTTTAAGTAGCTATTTTCAGTAGCATCGATTTGAAAGAATTTTGGTTCCTTTCATTTATGTCCTATGGAGTATTTTTCATCACTTTAGTAGTAGAGTCCTCGTTTCCTTCTTTCGGCCATTTATGTTGGCAACACCTTTTGAACCTTAAGTGTTTGGGTGGGGCCCATAGTCGAGGTGGGGTGTGCCCATGCGACGAAATTTGGATGATTGGATTGGGCATTTAAAGCGACTTCTACATCTAATGCCTTGTAGCATGCTTCCAACCAAGTAGTTAGGTGATGCATTCAAACATGGGCTTGGTAGGATTCCTTTAGGCCACTGATGAAACACTCTCAGTAAAAGGCATATCCTAATCCTTCAGTCCAGATGGCCAATTATTTAAAGGCTACAATGTGGTCTCGTACTATAGTCGTTTGCCCGATCTTAGTGAGATGACCCAAAAAGGGAGATTACCGATAAAAGCGGTCACAAATGGATTTTGAGAACATGTTCCAGGTTGACCTCCCTGAATAACATTTCTGATGCCACTACCACCACTTCCATCACTCTCGGTCCAAGTAAAGATCTCCCACATGTATTTTAGTGTCATCATCCTATATATTATTAACGTGGAAATGTTGTTCCATTTGTGCCACCCATACTGTTGGGTTAGAGCCATCAAATTTGTACATGTCCAGCTTGGGTGTCTGGTTGCTAGAATATTGGTGAACTCCATGGAAATGAATGTGATGTCTCGATTCTCCTTTTACGTGTGCAACAACATTGTTATCTCCCCCCATGGGTTTGCAAGACTTGCTTAGGACTTCCAATATTGTTGTTATGATTATGTCATTAAAGGATGCTTCGAAGTTATTGAATTTTTTTCAAGGGCTTTAACTTTCTCTACAACCATAACTTGAGACTTGGTATCATGCATACACTATCATTGGTCAAATTTTGAGCTTATTTAAGAGTTGTATGGTTGGAAAGAGGGCAAGCTCATGAGTTTAGTGATGTGGGTCACTTGAAGTCATCTTGAGTGTTATCCCTTAAAGGAAACCTGACTAACGGAAAACCTCTAAGGTAACCTCTAACCTCTTTGAGGTTGAAAGTTGGCCCTTCAACCTGGAGAGGGATCTCTCCCTAAAACACAACTACTCTAGGTCCTTGTAGTATTAGGTTTTACACTTTAAGTTGTATGGCCCGATTTAATTTGTAGGATGAAATTTCGTTGGGTTGTATATAAAACACACCATTGGGCATGGAGTCCAATTTTATCAAATGATGCTACAGATCTAATGATATGGACACAAAAAAACAAGGTAGTAATAACTCCTTTGAAAATTTGAGAGATTTAGAAGAAGAAAACTGAAAAGAAAATAGAACTATAGTTGATAGAAGCAAAAACTACTAATGACTGAGAAATACGAGAAAGGAGCATGAAGTTTCCAAACATGAAGAAGATTTTTCATAAACAATGAAATAACAGACATGGAACTACAACACATTAATTTTCTTCCAATGCTCATCAAAACTGCAATATAGTTAAGATCTGCTCAAATACACCAGAATCCTAATGTTTTTACAATAAAAACCAACCCTTTTCCATCCTTCATAAATTTCCTTTATAGACATCACATCAATTGATCACAGGATTATAGTTTCAAACTTAATTACAATAATCCAAAGATATCAAAATATTCTAAGTTCATGCATGGGGAAAATATATTTAATTACATTAAGTTTTTTTTCTAAAATAAAATATCTACTGGAAAATATGCTAACATATAGGCTAAGAAAAAGTGTCTTCAGAATATCTTCCTTGAAAATAGAAACAAGTCCCTGACTGATAGAACTAAATCCTCACTAGCAAGCAAGTACCTTTGCAAACATGTTCAAGCATTTACCAAAAACAATTTTTTTGTTAGACCTCCTTTTCCTTCAGGCTTCCTGGTGAAATTTTCTGATATTGTTGTTGTCAGCCTCTTTGGTTTCACGAGTTGAATATTTCCTTGACAGGCAGACTATCAACATTTCCTTCATGCATGTTTTTTAGAATTCGCTGATAATGGGAATGCCAGCATTTCTCTTGCCGAAATTCGCCAACAACGGAGATGTCAATGCTTCCCTTCCAAATCACTGACAATGGAGATATCAGCTCTTGTTCCTGAAAATTTTGGACGGTGGAGATGTCATATCCTGCTTATTTCAAAATCGCTCACAGTGGGAATGTCAGCTACTCCCTCCTCTGGTGTATGTAAAAATGTTGTTAAGAACACTGCCAGCGATAAAGCCAAAATTGTTGTTTCTTAAGTGCATAACCAAAATTTTCAAAATGACCCCAAGCCTCCTCGCTGAGGGTGTTGGCTTCTTTTAGAAGCACATCCACCTTCTCCAACCTTTGTTTCTTGCTTTGCCTTATCTCCATAGGACCTTCTCGTTTAATTTTTGTGTCTATGTTCTTTTTGGAGCCTGCAGACATCTTTTTGTTGATGATAAGGTCCTTCAGTGACACATTATCTACATCAATTACCTCGTTGGCCAAATCTGGGTTACTTCTCAGTTTAATTTTATACCTTAACTTATTTGTTGGCCTTATATGAGGTCGTCTGCCTCCTTTAAGGGTTTCAGACATTGTTTCTTTAGCTTGGGTCTAAACATATACCTCTTTTCCTTTAAAGATATTTGGCATAGTTGTGTCTGTAGGGGAGCAATAGGTGAACTCATGGCTTGGGGAGAATTGATAGTACAAGTTAAGCTTACAGGGGATGCAGGGTCTAGTTTACTAAGTCTGACACCCTTTCTTTGGTAAACTCTGGGGATTTTAAGGCCAGAGGATGTAGAAGGGACCTCTGTGTCTTTTTGGCTAGGATTTGGCTCGATATAGGTTGTTTCTTGAGTCTTTTTCCCCTATTTAATAGTTTTCTTCCTTCCTCTTAAGGCCTTAGGGGTTTGAGGTAGAAAACCTCCCAAAAATAGGAAGTTCCTCCAGGTTCTTCCTGCTTTGGCCAACTGGTTTTCAATTAGTAGTTTAATGGGGGATTTTTTATAGACATAGTGGAAGGAGGGGTTTGTTCTTGCTATAAAATGAGTTTCCATATCCCTGAGGCTCTCCAATAAATAGAAACAAGTGTTCGTCCTAACCTGACCATCTAAATGTGAAATAAAATGAAAGTGATAGAGATTTACCCAGTTGAACCTTCCTTCATAGGTGGAGTATGATTGGGTTATGCAAAGTAGCCCATGCCATTTATCTTGTAGACAAACCCTTTGAACCTCAGCTCTCCAATTACAATTCCTTAACTCTTCCTTCAGAAAGAAGGGCACATAAACTCCTGCCAACACATGGCTTCTAAAACCTCATTCCCTATTTGCATGCAAGGTTGTGGCCTCTGAGATTAGTTGTTCTGTAACAGAGGAGAGCCCACCAACTTCCACCCGGTTTTCATCGAAATTCTGAGCAAATGAACGAGCCACAACATTGTGGTAGTCGGTGCAACGGTGGAAGAACTCACACTAACCGACCTACTGAAATTGTTGTTGGATATCGGGATAAATCTCCAACAGATTCGATGCTTTGGGCTTAGCCCGGTTAGCTTTGTCGCCTTTCCCGATAGCAAAATTTAGTTGGAAACGAAAACACCGAGATTTGATCCTGGATATTTTCAAGAGAAGTAAAATGAAATCTTGCTAGACATTACCAATTTCACAACAAAATCACCAATTTACAAAGTGAAATAAGCTTAATCGATGGAGAGGGGAAACCATTACAATTTGGGTGAATTCATGTTTTGAACAATTATTAATCGATAAAAAAATATATCGATGGTGCCAGACAAATAAATGATTTAATAATTACACTTACCCATGGCACACTTACAAACCTTATCATTGTCGCTGACATGGGCAATGTAATTCCAGAATTTAAATTTGAAATTCATTTTTGGCACTGACAGTCGGCCTATCAGTTATATCGGAAATTTTGATAATCCCGTTGTTAGCGAATTTCTTTAGAAAACATTATCGGAACATTAAAGCATTGATAACCCCACTATCGATGATTTCCCCGTACAATTAAAATGATGACACTGAAACTGTGATCATTTTCTAAATTTTTTTAGAAACATAGTTAATGTGATAACAACTGGCTCCACGAGGATGTTGTCGATCAATAATGGTAGCAAGAACCCCATAGATTAGTTGCCTATTTATTAGAAAAAGACTAGTTCAAAACAAAAACTTCGCTAACTCGAAAATAAAGAATTTGTCACTTAAAAGATGTTCTTTTTACAAACTCTTATTTTTTTAAAACATAACTCATTGTAAAAAGAACTTATTCTTTTGATAAACATTATGAGAACCTCAAGGCCTTCTCTTTGGGCTTCAATTTCTTTAGAATGTTTATACTTTTTTTTCAAACAAAATATATGATATATACAATGAACTCTGGAAATTATCCTTCATCTTTAGGAGATGTAATGTTTCAGGAATCGTCCATTGACTGGACCTCCTAGCAGCACTACTCCTTGTAGATATTCTAGAATGAAATTATTCTTACCACGGAAAGTTGCTATTATGTATGGTCCTTTCCAAATGTTTTCAAACTTCCCACGCTTACCCTTGTCCTCAATGCAAGCATCCCATTTCAAAACTAATTCTTGGCATCTAAAGTCATCCTCCTTAGTCTTCTTGTTAAAAGTTCTCTTGATCTGATTATGAACTTCCTGCTACTTTTCATACACTCTCTCTCTATTTTCTTGTACCTCAATTAACTGATTTACCTTCCTCTGCATATCATTTGGCTCTTCCCTTAATTCATGTAGATATCTCATCATAGGGATGCCAATTAAAACATGAAATGTAGCATCAACACCATACACTAACTGAAAAGGAGTAGTATCAATTGACATTTTAGTACTAATCATGTCTGCCCATAAGGCAACCTTGAGTTTTATATACCAAGCATTCTTATTATCTTCTAATAGTTTTTTAATAATTCTAATTTGGATTTTATTTGAGGACTCAACCCGTCCATTACCTTGAGGGTAATAGGTTGTAGAATGACTAAGCTTGATATGGTAATCATCACATAATTTTACTAGCCTCTTAGATTTGAAACATTGTGCATTATCAGTGATAATTCTCTTTGGACATCCAAACCTAGAAAGAATGTTTTCTAGATTGGGAGTGCTTCAATCCATTTGGTAAAGTAATTTTTTCCCATTAAAATCCATTTGTGTTGTGTTGAAGATGTCAGATGCATTTTTCCTATGAAGTCAAGGCCCCATTGTTGAAAAGGCGCCTCCACGGAAATAGGTTTTAAAGGAAGAGACATTAATTTTGGCATACCTTCAAACAACTAAGATTTATGGTAGGCTGCCACTTTTTTTCTAATATTAGAAAAAATGGTTGGCCAATAGAATCCAACTCTCAAAATTTTATCTGCAGTATCCTTCCAGTAATGATGTCCTATGCAAGCTCCTTCATGGAAATATTTACTCATTGTTTTAGCTTCATCTTCTAGCAAGGAGTTTAATAAGATACCCTGAGGATCTTTCCAATACAAATAATCGTCTAAAAGACAATATTTGACATATTTAAATTTCAAAAATCTATCTCGAGTCTTATCCATACCTAGTGGTGCTTGTATATTTTGTAGAGTTTAAATAATATTAGCACACCACACACATTCTTTGAAACAGTCTTCTGCTTTAATCACTGATTCTCCATCTGGAAATCTGATGATTCCAAAATCGAATTCACACCAAAAGTGTCAAGATTTGTTTCAGTCATAAGTCTAGCCAAACTTTGCCCTTTGATTAGTTTTGTAGGTTTAATTCCTAAGTCAAATTCTAACATCTTAGAAATCCATGTCCCTCTTCTTCCATCATTGTTTAGTTGTACTAAAATACTTTTAATTGCAACATCTGGCACATAGGAAATCACATGAGAATGCAGAATAAAAACTCTAAGATATTTAAGTGACTTGATCAATGCATATGTTTGTTTGTTTAGTATATTGTATTTCAATTCAGGGTCTCTCAATGCCCTGTTGTTACTAACCTGTTTTTCTGAAGTAGAACACCAGAAATGGTGTGCTCAGAGGCAAATGAAAAAATTATAAATTCCTTAGAAAAATTTGGACTAATGAGTAGAGGTGTTTGGCCTAAATATCTTTTGATATCATTAAAATACCCTTTTTCTTGTTCGGTCCACTTAAACTCGCTCCCTTTCTTAAGCATATTTGATATTACTTTTAAAATTTCTACAAATTTTGGAATAAAACGCTGCAAATTTTTTCCTTTACCTAAGAAATATTGCACCTCCTTCCAGTTTCTTGGTTGCTCAATCTTTTGGATTGTTGTCACTTTGTTGGGGTCTATCTGGATGCCGTCCTTTAATACTATGTGTCCCAACAACTTTCCTTCCTTCATGGCGAAATCATATTTATTTCAGATTTAGAGAAACTCTAAATTTCCTGCACTTGTTAAAATTTGTCCTCAAATGTTTCAAATGGGCAAATTCAGATTTTGAGAAAATAGTGATGTCATCTAGATAAATTACCATGAACTCGTCTCTTTCGTCAGCAAAATTTCTATCCATTGCGCGTTGGAAAGTAGCTTCGACATTCATGAGTCCGAATGGCATCTTAGAATACATGATGTACTTCATGGCGTGGTGAAAGTAGTATTTTCCTGATATTTTGGTTAACCTAGTATCTGATTATATCCTAAAAACCCATCCAGCATAGAAATCATTTCCGTGCCAACCACCTTCTATAGAATGTGATCCATTTTTGGTAAAGGATAATTATCCTTCAATGAAACTTTATTCAGATTTTTGAAATCTACACATAAGCGAATTTCTTCGCACTTCTTTCTCACTTGGACCAATTTGCTATCCAATATGAAAATCTGAGTGGAATGATCATTTTTGCAGCTAACTGTCTTTTTGCATCCTTCTCAATCAACGGTAGTAGCTTCAGATTGATCCTTCTTAACTTTTAAATGGTTTCTCATTTTCCTTAAGTGGTATAGTGTTCTGGATGATAGTCTGATCATAGATATTTAAATCTTCATATCTCCAAGCAAATATATCAACAAACTGTTTCAATAATTCTGCATATTTTTTTCGTTTTTCAAAGTATTAGAAATTTTGACTATCTTTGGGTCAATGACGGTTCCCAAATTGTAGTCTTCCATCTCACCATCGCTTGGCGGGATTCTTGGTGTAAGCGCCACATCATTGGAATCAAACAACCTTTCTAAACGAACCAAGCCTCTACGGATTAGATTGTTACTTAATTGAATAATTTCTTGTCCAGCAACAATATTCAAAAAGACTGTTGATTCAGAAGTTTTATTTGTAGTTTCATTTTCATCCTTGTCAATTAGAGTGTTGACAAGTTCATCTATTCTTTCAAGAAACGTTTTAATTTGTTGATCGTCATCAAACAACTTCTAGTGCTTAGTATTATTTTGAATAGAAGTCTTGTGTCTAACATTGATCTCATACTTTTCATTGGGATAAATTGGAATCATGAATGCACTAACAATTGTTGCTAAAGAGTCCGCAATTCCATTCTTCTCTCTTGGTACCAACAAGATTTCATGTTCAGAAAAGAAGTTAGAAAATAAATCCCATACCTCATTTATGTAGGTTCTCATCCTCGGATGCTTGGTTTGATAGGTACCTTTGATTTGGTTCACAATCAACTCCAAATCTCCAAAAATGCGAATTTTCTTCGCCTTTTGCTCTATTAACAGATTTAGCCAATGATGAGAGCTTCATATTCTGTCACATTATTTGTATAGTCAAAATACAATTTAAACAAATGTAATTGTCTTTTACAATCTAGTGGAAAAATCCATATTCCTACTCTAGAAGCCTTCTCGCAAGTGGAGCCATCAAAGTACAATTTCCAGACTTCATCTGAAAATTTCAGAACTTGTTTTTGTTTAACATTAGTCTCATCTTTTGTTGATATTTCTCCCTCAAAACAACAATCATTAAAGAAAAATTGTGACCACAATTCCGTATCTACTACATAGATGAGATGATTATCCACTTGGGTTCTACTTCTCACCATATAGGCTATTTGGACCTCTCGGTATAATCTTTTCAATTCACCAAACAATGGGATTGAAGCATAAGACATGTCCATCTATAGATTTCCTCCAGATCTTGCTCCCCACTATCGAGATAACAACATGAAAAATCTAGCTGGAATGTATGCTACCACTATATCCATCATTACACTCTTAGAAGGAAGTTGAGCTAAGGTGACAACTAAATCCTTTATCAGATCTAAACATTTTACTTTTTCTGGAATCAAAAGAGAACAAATCTTTGTAGGTTCTAGTAAATTGGAGTCCTAGATGTTCCATGACTGACTTAGGCATGAGATTATGTGAAGCTACAGAGTCTAACATGGCATTGTGAATCATCATATAATGTATGTTCAGACTTACATAAAATGGGGGAACATCATCGTTTATACTAGTGACATGTGGACCAAAAACAAATTTAGGAGCATCATCGTCTAGGTTTAAAGAATCTTGTGAATTTAAGTTGACTTGATCAGTTCTTGAACTTTTAGCCATAGTCTAAATTATTTTTTTATATTTTTCATTCTTAAAAGTTGAGCAAAAGGAATGGATATTTTCAACTTACTTATTTCATATTCTAGATTAAATGTTGATTGTGCTTTTTTTGAAACCTTGATCTCCTTTTTTGCTTCTTCTACTTGTCTTAGATTGTCCTTCTTAGGCTCCTCTGGTTTCTTCAATTTCTCTTTCTTAGGTTCAACTGTTATCTTTTGTGGCAGTGTCTTGATAGGGAAATTTCAATTTCTGAGGTTGTACTACCTCTGAAAATATGTCACCACATTGTTATACCCCTGTTGATAAATAATTGAATCACAAAGATGAATGCCATATTTTTCTCTTAAGCATCCAATAGAAGTGTCATGTTCTTAGTTGGTGGCAAATACTTGGGTTTCTTTATCATCGAAACACCCAATCTGATCATCTTCCTCATCAATGGCATGTTCATCAACAAAAGCTTCTGTAAAATGAGGTTGAACAACATGTTGTTGTTCTTTATGACTTTTTTGCTTTCTAGGACAATTTTGAGCAGCCTGGGGTCTTTTGAAATTCAGATTCCTAACTTGAGGTTGATTTTCAGCTCGGGGAGGAGTTAATTTATCCACTAAATTCTCCATTGTTTTCAGCATCTCATCAAACTTTACATTAGGAGATGAATACGATTCTTCTTTGAATTATACTCTCCTTTTGGTCTTCATGTTTGCGTTCTTTGCCAATAAATTGGATTCTACCCCAATTGCAATACTCTGCATTGCCTCTAAAGTAGCAAGATTTCTCTCACAGAGCTAATAAGACAATTCGGCATCAAAGATATCAGGATAGTGTAATAAAGCTAATCCAGGAGGAGGTTTGATCTCATTTGGAATCGAATTATATACCTTGTTAAATCTAGTTGTGAATTCTTGGACAGATTCCCCTAGATTCCTTTTAAGAGCGTCATATTCAATTAAAATCTGTAGTGCACTTTTCTTCACCTCCCATTTGGCGAGAAACAACTGTTCAAACTGACGGAAAGTATTGATACTTGTTGTAGGTAAATATATGAACCATTTATTTACCTCTCCTAGTAGACTTTGTGCAAAAAGCCTCAATTTGACGTCCTCGTGATGAACTTCTTCTAAGTCAATAAAATCATTTAGTTTGTCCACATGTCGTTGAGCTATGAAATACCTAGTATCATCAAACTGAATTAGGCATTGTCCATAATTTAAATTGATTTCATGTATTTGACCTCGAAGATCCAAAGGTGCATATCGGGTAGCCATAGGGCTGGGATATGAAACTACACTAACAACAGGAGTTAGGACAACGAATGTCAAAGGCACTGAGACTGTTGTGATACCAGTTGATGAAATGGGCTTTTGGACACCCACATAGTACGTATGAGTAGTTGAGGCAAATAAATATGGGTTGAAATAAGGAAAATTCATAGATCTAGTCGCAACTTGAGTTCCTCAACTTTATGTTCTAATTTTTGAAAATGAGACCAAATCTCAAAATCTTGTGGTAAGAGCTCTAATTTTGGGATAGAGGGCCCAGGGGTAAAGGTATTTAGATATGTTGGATCAATAACAGTAATTTATAGACTACTTATGGACTTAGATCTGAGTAAATTACTTTCAAATTTAATATCTAACACCAAATCTTCAAAAGATTCAATCTTTGTCGGTAGAGAATAAGACCTTTCTAAATTGATCGTACTTGATTCCTTAGGAGCTTTTTTCCTGAATAAATTTTATGGGCTTGAAAAAAACTAGGGTGGATTTGGATCAGGGTTCCTCTGAGTATAAATGCTTGTATGAGCCAAAACTTTGTCAATAAGAACACTTCAGATTATAATGTGGAGTCTCCAGAGCAAAGTCTTGCAGCCAAAATGATACACAAATCTTTGTTTTCCCTAAGAGATCTGATCTTATACAATAAAATCATTGGGGAAACATATGCCTTTCATTCCCCGACAATGGCGCCAAAATGTTATATCTTAGAGGAAACATAGATGTGGGAAAACCTCTAAGGTAACCTCTAACCTTTTAGAGGTTGAAAGCTGGCCATTCAACCTAGAGAGGGATCTCTCCCTAAAACACAATTATTTTAGGTCAATGTAGTAGTTGGTTTTACACTTTAAGCTCTATGGCCATATTTATTTTGGGGAATGAAATTTGGTTGGGTTGTATATAAAACAAACCATTGGGCACAAAGTCCAGTTTTATCAAAAGATGTTATAGATCGAATGAGCATGACACAAAAGTAAGGTAGTAATAACTCCTTTGACAATTGGTATATTTAGAAGAAGAAAATTGAAAAGAAAATAGAATTAAAGTTGATAGAAGCAACAAGTACTAATCACTAAGAAATACAAGAAAGGAGCATGAATGAATCCCAATCTAAAAAAACTAAAGTTTCCATACATGAAGAAGATTTTTCATAAAGAGAGAAATAACGAATAGGGAACTACAACACATGAATTTTCTGCAAATTCTCATAAAAACTACAATATATTTAAGATCTACTCAAACACACTAGAATGCTAATGTTTTTACAATAAAACCCAAACCTTCTCCATTCTTCAGAAATTGTCTTTATAGACATTACAACAACTGATCACAGGATTATAGTTTCAAACTTAATTACAATAATCCAAAAATATTAGAATATTCTAAATTAATGCATGTGGAAAATATCTTTAATTACATCAAGTTTTTTCTAAAATAAAATATCTGCTGGAAAATATGCTAACATATAGGCTAAGAAAAGTATCCTCATAATATCTTCTTTGAAAATGGAAATAGGTCCCTGACTGATACAATTGAATCCTCACTGGCAAACAGGTCCCTCTACAAATAGGTTCAATCCTTTAACAAAAACTGTTGTCATGTTAGAGTTCCTTTTCCCTTGGACTTCCTGGTGAAATTTGTTGATATGTCATTGTCAACTTCTTTGGTTTCATGAGTTGAATATTTCGGTGACAAACTGATTGTCATCATTTCCTTTCTGCCTGTTTTTTAGAATTCGTTGACAGTGGAAATGCCAGCATTTCTCTTGCCAAAATTCGCTGACAACAAAGATGTTAGTGCTCCCCTTCAAAATCGCTGACAACGGAGATGTCAACTCCTATTCCTGAAAATTGTTGACAATGGAGATGTCATCTCTTGCTTCTTTCAAAATAAATGGCAGTGGGAATGTCAACTACTCCCTGCTCTGTTGTATGTAAAAACATTGTCAAGCACACTGTCAGCGATAAAGCCAAAATTGTTGTTTCTTAAGTGCATAACCAAAAATTTCAAAATGACCCCAAGCCTCCTAGCTGAGGGCGTTGCCTGCTTTTAGAAGCACATCCACCTTCTCCAACCTTTGTTTCTTCCTTTGGCTTGTCTCCAGAGGACATTTTCCTTTAGTTTCTTTGTCTTTTCTCTTTTTGAGCCTATAGTCCTCTGTCTATTGATGATAAGGTCCTTCAATGGCACATTATCTACATCAATTACGTCCTTGACCAAATCTGGGTTGCTTCTCAGTTTAATTTTATACCTTAACTTATTTGTTGGCATTGTATGAGGTCATCTGCCTCATTTAACGGTTTCAAATAGTTTCTTTAGCTTGGGTCTCAACTTCGACCTCTTTTCCTTTAATGATCTCTTGCATAGTTGTGTCTGCATAGGAGGCTTCAACAGGCGAACTCATGGCCTTGGGAGAACTAATAGTAGAAGGTAATCTTACAGGGGATGCAATGTCTAGTTTACTAAGTCTAGAACTCTTTCGTTGCTAAACTTTGGGGATTTTAGAAAAACAAGTTGGCAACATTCCTAGGATTCGAATAGTAAAAGGAATTGAACTCGTGAACCATGCTCTATTCGTAGATGACTCCTTAATGCTTTGAGGAGCTTCTCTAAGAATAGAAATTTTTTTTAAAGTCATCCTCCAAAAATTATGTAGCGTTTTGGGAGCCCTTATAAGTGAGAGGGAGAGCGTTGTGTTTGGATGGAACACAGATCAACACACAATTGAGAAAATTGCAAACCATTTAGGCTTTGCTAGGCACGTTTCCTGAGAAAAAATAAAATACGTAGGCCTTCCTCTAATGCTGGGTTCGAACAGAAACCAATTGTGGGAGCAAGTTATAGCAAAATTCAAGAAGAAAATTGTTGTCTGGGGAGGTTTTTGGCTCGCCACAGGAGGCAAGCTCACTTTAATCAAATCTGTTCTTTTGGTGCTGCCCACTTTCCAGGCTTCTCTAATGTTGGCTCCAAAAGCAATCTCCGATCAGATTTCAAGGCTCATTCACAATTTCCTATGGAATGGAGGACGTGGAAACAATAACTGATTTCACTTAATAAACTGGGACATGGTGAAACGACCTATCTGGAAGGTGGATTGCAAATTAGAGACCCACGCATGCCAATTTAGCAATGGGATGCAAGTTATTATGGCAGATCCATGCATAGCCTAGCCACCCGGTCAGCCAATTAATAGAACTTAAATATCTCAATAATCAGTCATTGAGGCAATTCACAGTGGAGAAAAATCCAAAAGGATCTTTGGCTTGGAAGTTGTGTAGAAGAGGCATTGAATTTTTTAGATACTACATGTATCAGATTCCTGGCAATGGCAAAAACATAATGTTACAGAGAGACAACATTATGGGCCATCCTCCTCTTTTAGAATTTAACGAAATCTCTGAGTTAAGAGCATGGTTACATGCGAAAGGAATCAGGAAAATAGAAGACATCTCGGAATGGGATAGCCATGGGAACTGGCAGCGATGGAAGTTTCCTAGAACTCCAGAACATTTACAAATGCAGTTGGAAATTCTTTTTGAAGCAATCTCTAATTTCGCACCAGTCCACAAGGAAGAAGAAGATTCCTGAGGCTGGGGCAAGACTGAGGTCTATTTGGCAGCTCAAGGCTACATTCAGATGCAAAGTAGGAAGGAATCGACTCACCAGGAATCTTTTTGGAAGCATATTTGGGATAGCTTCAGCATCCCCAAAATTAATTTCTTCTTTTGGAATTTGATGCACAAGAAAATTCTGATCGAAAAAAACTTGTGCAAAAGGAATATGGTAGGCCCCCATCATTGTGTGTTATGCAAATGCGCAAAGGAAACTTCTGATCACTTATTTATAGAGTGTAAGTTCGCGAAGGAGGTCTGGTCCTTTTTCCTGCATGGGCTGAATGTTTTCCCTCCATCTCAGGTCTTGGTTGTCTCCATGTTTACCTCTTGGAAAGATAGTTATCCTCGTAGAATCACTAGCAAGTCTCTTTGGCACCGAGTGTGGATTGCTGCCCCGTAATATGTCTGTTGGAAGCTTTGGCTCGCCAGGAACGATATCATTTTCAACAATACAGATTGGTCTCCAGCAATGGTGGCTGCCCGAGCAAAGGGCCCGCTCTTAGAAACTTTGAATCATTTCCCCGTCAAAGATGACATTTCCCTTCTAATTGAAGAAAGGACGCGGCTGGATGCTTATTCCAGCAGGGTCAAAATCAAAGCAAATTCTCGCCCAATTCAAAAGGAAAGATGGCAAATCTGAGATTCAGAGGACAACTTTCAACATTGGCGGAGATCCCAGGGCAAGTGCATAATCTTCTTCGATGGTGCTTCAAAAGGCAACCAGGAAAGTCAGGAGCGGGCGGGGTGATTTTTTCACTGAATGGTAACAAAGAAGATAGTTTCAGCTGGGGGCTTGGTCAGAGAACCAACAAACAAGTAGAAATTCTCAGCTTATTGAAAGCTTATCAAATAGCGAGAGAGGAAAATCCAAGAGAAATCTTAGTCCTTGGAGACTCAGAAGTGGTGATAAAAGCGCTCATTAGTGAGAAAGAGCTAAAGGATCCGGTGCTAAACAAGTTGCTAACAAGACTAAAGAGAATTTTGAGAGAAATTCCCTCGGTTCAATTTTACCATATTCTCAGGGGTTTAAACAAGGAAGCAGACAAATTGGCAAATATAGGATGTACATTGTAAATTGGGATGATAAGTACACATGTTGATTCCCCGATCAAGGCAATAATCCCCTGAGTGGGAAGGTTGTGCTTCCGACTTTCTGAAGATTTTATTTTGGTTGTTTGGTGTAGCCCAACCTAATTCTCTCTATAAATAAAACACAATCGTTTCAATTAAAAAAAAAAAAAAAAAAAAAAAAAAAAAAAAAAAAAAAAAACACCCTTTGGGGATTTTAGGGCGAGAGGATGTAGAAGGGACCTCTGTGTCTTTTTCGCTAGAAGTTGGTTCAATAGAGGTTGTTTCTTTAGTCTTTTCCCCATGTTTAATGATTTTCCTCCTTCCTCTTAAGGCCTTGGGGGTTGAGGTTGAAAACCAACCCAAAATAGAAAGTGGCTCCAGGTTCTTCTTACTTTGGCCAACTGGTTTTCAATCAGTAGTTTAATGAGGGTGTATGATAGACATAGTGGGAGGAGGGGTTTGTTATTTCTATGAAACGAGTTTTCATATGCCTGAGACTCTTCAATAAATAGAAATAAGTGTTTATCCTAACCTGAGTAGCTAAATGTGCAAGAAAATGGAAGTGATAGAGATTTAACCAGTTGAACCTTCCTTCACAGGTGAAGTACGACTAGGTTATGCGAAGTAGGTCGTGCCATTTATCTTGTAGCCATACCATTTGAACCTTGGCTCGCCAATTATGATTCCTCAACTCTTCCTTAAAAAACAAGGGCACATCAACTCCTGCCAACACATGGCCTCTAAAAACTTGTTCCCCGTTTGCTCACAAGGTTGCAGCCTCTGAGATTATCTATTTTGTAACAAAGAAGGAGAGCCCACCAACTTCCACCCAATTTCCATCGAAATTCTAAGAAAATGAACGAGCCATGACATCGTGGTAGTTGGTGCAACGGTGGAAGAACTCACGCCAACCGACCTGCTGAAACTATTGTTGGATATCAAGATAAATCTCCAACAATTTCGGTGCTTTGGGCTAGGCCCGGTTAGGTTTGCCTCCTTTCCCCATCGCAGACTTTAGTTGGAAATGAAAACACCAGGATTTGATCCTGGATATTTACGGTAGAAGTCAGATGGAATCTTGCCAGATGTTACCAATTTCACAGCAAAATAACCAAACTTATAAATGAAATCACCAATTTACAAAGTGAAATGAGTTTAATCGGTGGAGAGGGGAAATCATTACAATTCGAGGTGAATTCACATTTTGAACCATGACTAATCGATAAACAATATACCAATGGCGACAGAAAAATCAATGATTTAATCATTACACTTACCCGTGGCACACTTTCAAACCTTATCATTGTTGTTGTCATGGTTAGCGTAATTCCAAAATTTAAATTTGAAATTCATTTTTTGCACTGATAGTCGACTTGTCAGTTATATAAAAATTATTGATAAGCCCATTGTCAGCGAATTTCTTCAGAAAACATTATCGAAACATTAAAGCGTTGATAACCCCATTATTGATTATATCCCTATTTATTACAACTAAAATGCTGAGACTGAAACTGTCAGCGTTTTCTCAAAATTTTTAAAAATAGAGTTAATGTGATAACATCGGGAAAAAATTGGGACTATATGAAAATTGGGGTCTTATAGGTGAATGGTACCAATGCGATCGACTTGCTGTCTTGAATATTATTGGTTAAGTCTCTTGCAAGCATCTTGTGATGGCCCAAGACTTTTTTTTACTCTGAAAGGAGTTTTACTCCCAGCTGATCAATACTACGGTGGTTGAAATCCAAAATTCTTGATACTGCCAAGCATCCTGCGAAAATTGGGGTTGGATTGTATTAGTAGACACCCCAAAGTCTCAACAGTGCAAAATTTTATGCAACAATTTGATATGGACTATAGCTTCCAAAACCCTCACAGCACCAAGAGTTTGATCTACACTGTGAAAACCCCAACTGTTGAGTTTAATCTGTATAGCAGCGAAGAAACCCCAACTATTGGTTCTAATCTGTATAGCGGCGGACAAACCCCAACTAATGGATCTGATATGGACGAAAATGTAGGGGGATGACCTTCAGATAGCTGAGGGAACTATGGTCACAAAGGAGTGTCAAGTGATACAGATCGCGATATACGCTGGGGTCTAATAGTACTCAGCCCAATCTTTTAGAGCACCAGCCAAGGAGGATCGATCGTGCCCTTAGTCGTACTACCTGAATACCCTTTTGTATATGCAAGTAATATCCCCTAGTATTTTTCTTCGTGTACTATAGCAGCAAGATGGCCAATGACTTGTCTAAGGTTAGGTTTTAGGTTATCTTGGTGGGGCTTTTGATATACCCAAGGGTAAGTGGAAGTGAAGTCCATATGCGGTTCTGTTTAATGTGCTACTACTCAAAGGGGTACCCACATGGGTTACAAGGGATTCCAACAAGTGTGACCACCTATTATAGTTCTTTTGTGCATGACTCCCCAAATTCGTAGGTTTATGCACTTAACGATGATCCCATAGTCTAAAGATGTTGGAACACGTCTCTAGTATAAAAAAACAATTTTGCCAAAATTGGAGAATTAGCTTACCCTAGAAAGTGCTCAGATACCCCTTGCTATGCACTTAACCTGCAAGAATAACAAAATGTCAGAAATACGAAATAATATTGTTAGAAACACATAAATATCACATGAATTGAGACAAGCTACAAATACATTTTATTATTCAGAAGCAGAATGCAATGTTCAGTTGCCTCTTCAGGGAGGAACCTCCAACAAAGTAGAGCTCAATTACAATTAAACTCGATGATTCTTCCCTTGCTATATAAGACTATTTATAGTTTTATAACATCCAAAACCCTAACTACTGGTGGTCCCTTGCATAATACGGGTTAACCACTTTATTTATTAACTATGGCCTGTTCATAACTAATTGTGGTCCATTTTCTATAATGTGGGCCATCCACTTACTATTATTTTTAATGTGGATAACCAATTACGAGCTTTATTGACTTAGCTAACTAACTATGACTCCGACGAGACCCCTTGGGTTATTACATAAATAAAGGGGTTAGGGTTGGACCCTAACATAGTTTGTCTAAATCTTTGTCTAATTCAAAATATGTGTACATAGCACATAATTTATAAAACTTGCAAAGATTCAAATATCAAATATCCGCAATGGATGTTGAAATAATTGCTCAAGAGACCAACACTAACAGGGAATCAAAATAAAGCCAACAGGGCCTAAATCTTACAAAACAATTTCCAAATTCCACACTTGATACTACTGCAATTTCATCCTCGAGTCTAGGAAAGAGAAGAAATCATGGTACTGGAAGATTGGTTCATGGTGAGCTATGAGGTTGTCGAGATGACAAAAAGTCTCATTCAAAAACTTTCTAGACAAAGCGCATACTGTTCAAACAACTAAATCCTACAATTTCGTAAATAGAGAAAGCATTCAAGAAGCTATAGACATGGAAAATGACAACAATGTACCACCTGAGTGGGTTACTTCTTGGTTAACAGAGAATTAGAAGATAATAGAGCAAATTGCAGAAGAGGACATTATTTTCGATGAATGTCCTATGACGTTGCAAAATACAAAATATGACAAAGCCACCAAAGTATTGATAATTGAAAATGTAAAAGTTAAAAATAAAAAGATTATTGGTGAAGAACAAATGGATATTAATCTGTTTGACATTGACATGAAGAGGCTAATAATATTGCATCAATCTATTAGTGATGTAGTTGCTCAGTTTATTGAAAAGATGACTACAGAAAATTTTAGACTAAAAAAGAGATTAAAAGAACTAAAATACATTCTAAATGTGGTTCCTATGTTAATGACTCCACTAACAATATGATAACTTTCATTGTCAAGTTGTGTTGTTTCAACACTGCAAACATCTAACAAAGTTGTCAATTTGCTTAATGCAATGAAGTCACATATCATCGATAACATAGTCGAATATTAGAAATTATTGATCAAGTAATTTTCGATTCAACGTGTTTGCAACGGGAAATTATGGCATTTGTGAATTTGGTTAACAATAATCTTGAGGAAGATGGGAAATTCACTAACAATGATTTAGTTTCTTTTAGATAGAGGATTGCACTACTCTCTGATATCATGAAGCAAACCCAAGAGCTTCCAGATGCTAATCGAATAAAGCAATTGGAAGTTGGATGGTCAAAGAGAATCAATACACTTGAGGATATCATTTCTTATAGTGATAGGCTAGGCAAGAGAAGAAGTGATGCCTATCTACGGGCAAAAAAGAGTATACAATGCTTAGACAGTCTGCGCATCTTGCACAATTCTGAATTAATTTCAAGCGACACATTAAAATTTGAATTGGAAAGAAAAAAACAGGCAATGGCATTAGAGTTTAATAACATCACTGAATTTACTACAAAATAAATTACAAATGGTTAGCTACTTTTGTTAAAGTAAATAAGAAGAAATTTGTCTTAGTTGCCCAGGGGCAAGAAGAAGTTAGCAAAATTGAAAAATAGATATTCACTGAAAACGTGAAAATGGAAATTACAATTGCTCCTGAAAGGGATTACGTTAAAACTATGGTGAACAAATTTGTTTATCGAGTCATGAACTTGTAACGCGTCTAACAAAAGCACAGTGAGGATAAACGCTTTTGCATAGTGTAAGTATTCTCAAATTATTCAACATTTGATTTTTTGTGAGCTAATATTAGATATTTTAGCTTTGTTGATTATGTTATGGTGACCTTTGTTAATTACTGTATACAAATTGTTGTTTTTTGTTGCAGATGTCTTTTTTAGTGTTACGGTTTACGAAAGCGCAATGGCAGTGTCCGTTAGAACAAACACATTTACTTTACAGTTCTCATTTCTTCAATTTCGACTCTATTTAGCAACTTTGTCTTTTATGACTATGTTTTGAATATGATCTCGTACATATATGAATTATGGTTATGGTCATTGACATTTGAATTTGGATACAATTGTTACTGAATCTGGTCCTGTATCAATGTTATGATAATGTTTCCTATAAAGTTCTAAAGATATGTTTTGAGATTTTCTATTATATTCAATGTTGTGTTGTTGCTTTAAACGAAATTAAACCTTTAATAATAGTTTTGGATATTAGACATACATCTCTAAATAATAGAATTATAGCACAATGTTTTCATAACTACACATATTTCATTCTTGGAATATATAAATCGAGAGAAACTTTCCATTGTAGCTGCTCCATATTGCCACATTCAGCACAATCAAAGCTAGGTTTAATTGTGCATATGCATATTAATTAATTAATTATGTTTCCAGTACACCCTTTCTACATACAACAAAATAACTCTTGGTATTATAATTCCGATTCTACTAAGAAAGTTTGTTTTTAATGCCTATATTTTGAATATGTTCTAGTGCATTGAATCTGTATTATTTGAGTGTGACAGAAACCTTAATTAGCTAAACAAGCTTTGAAATATTTACTATCTACAAATTGAACTTCAATAACTATTTTCCATTTAAATCTATCTGACTCTATATTGATTTTGAGACAACATATTTTATATGTTTTTGAACATATGCTTGGAGACTTTATTTTATCTCTAATGTTGTGTTATTTATTAAAATGAAAATCGACGTTTCACAACAATTTCGGATCTAAGACATAAATCTCTTTAGAATACAATTGCTAATCGCAAAACTTTAGATTTTAATAAATTCCATTGTGCATAATATGAAAGGACATATAAAGCTTTTATTGTGTTTAAGTGTACTAGAAATCCATACAATATTTAAGCTCTTTGCACAATTATCAACGTTACTTGTTTTGCACCTTAATATAAGCACATTTATATAAGTCATAATATGATATAAATGTGAAATTAGGTCTATGCGAAACATGCAGGAAAAAAAATACAAAAACAAAAAATAAAAATAAAAATCTTCACTTGGTAAGCGAATATGGTGATTAAGCATTCTACACAATGCTTTAATCTGTAACTTTTTAATATTCAGTAGTTTTTAGTCCATAATGTTACTATGTGTCAATCAGTAACATATATGAAAGTGTAAAAAACAATGAACGAAGGTTTGGTCATACACATTACTTTACGCACATCCCTTTACAACATTCAATCAATTAATTAGTTTCATTAGCTAATTTTGTGTTATGCAAAGAGCTTTCACCATAACTACCGAACAATCAAGTAAATATTTTACTGTCCGCAAGACAGGAATTGTGCAGGGAAATAAGGGTGCAGAGGGAAAATTAATCTTAAACTATTTTCCATTTAAAACTTTTACAAGTTTAATTGTGCATGATATGTGCGAGTTCTAATAATATTTCACATTTTCCTATCACATAAAAGTTCCACATTTTCTAATTTGATGATATTTCACATTTTCTACAATAAAAGTTTCAAATTTGCTTTTGTGCTCCACACAATTATGTAAGTTTTCATTATGAGAGCAAAACCTTTAATCAGTTAATTAGCAAAGTCCTTAGTATGTACGTCTGCACAATTAAAGCTTGAAAGCATCCTCTGCACTCCTGCAAATATGCCTAATTTCACAAAAATAACCATAAACAAGGCTTACATTGTTTATACAGAGAGTTTTTTACGAAGAGATTTCATTGTGCGAAGAGCTTTCATTGTACAAATTTTGGTCCATGCTCCACACAACCATTACTTAATTGACTAATGATATTCATAATATAGAGATATGGATTACTTATTATTAAACAATTACCAATGATATTGTATGGGTCCACCACTTTCCTCAGCGTTATTGTAAATAGAAGTAGGCATATAGATATTCGCAATATAATCCACGTTTTTTCCTAAAGCCACTTAATAACATAGCGGTGAGGACCAACATTGTTTATAGGTATCAACATGTACAAAAGTATTTTTCGTAAATTTTGTGATTAAAAAACTTGTTTATGAGTGTGAACATGTATAAATTGTGCAGAGAGTTTTTCATAGCGAGGAATGCAGAGGTCTGCACAATGAAAGCTTCATCTGCACAATGGATTTTTTGCAAATTCCCGCAAATATGCCTGATTACATAGTAGAGGGAACTTAAATTAATTTAACTATGAACAAATTTCGAACTAATATTATCATGTTTCATTGTACGAAGCTTTTACTGTGTAGAGGACAGGGGTATGCACGTGATAATAAGGGTGCATAGGGAGCTTTATTCCACAAGGATCATTGTGCAGAGCTTCCTTGTGTAGATCTTTCATTATGCAGTGCAAGCTTCTTCTGCACAACGAAAGCGTGCACAAGAAGAGCTTCGCTTAAAAAACTATAAACCTAAAACTCATCATATAAATTAAATTAAATCAACTTCACAACCTAATCAAATTTATTTAATAATAAATTGTATTCATAACTCTCTGCAATTGCAATTCTACACAACTATTAACAAATGCTTGTGGAGAGAGATTCCACTATGCAAAGAGCTTTTATTATGAGAGCACAACCTTCGATCAACTAATTAGCTATATGCCATTGCTCTCTCGCACAACTAAATTTGTAAAAGTCCTAGACGAAAAAGAGCTTAAAATGAAATAACTAAAAATAAGTGTAGTAGCGATACATGTCAAAGCATTAATCAAAGAAACGCACTCCCTACTTGGTAAAACACTTGTGCCCTTGTACAACTATTAAAAAATGCTTGTGCGGATACCTTTCACTCTGTGGAGAGCAAAAAATGTGATCATTCGAGTGTCGACTATCTTTTATATTCATGATTTCTTGTAAAATACACCCTCGAGAGGTGTTCACTAACATTTTTGCTTATGCAGAGAGCTTTCTACCGAGATATTTCATTGTGTAGAGAGATTTCATTGTATATAGTTTTGTTCGTGTTCCATAAACTTCAACCTGTTCTAGACTTGCTAACAAACTTGACGAATTATGGCTATATTCCCTGACTCTATGCTTGCAAAGTCCCTCCAACAATCTAAATATATCATCGATCTAACGTTCCTTGATTTTAAGCCTCTGTCTTTGCCATTAATTGAATAACGATATTCAAAATATAGAGATACAAATGATTTATATTAAGATATTACCAATAATATCATATTGGTCCATCGATTTCCTTGGTGTTATTGAAAATAGTGGTAGACATAGCAATATTCGTAATACGATCCACACTTCTTCCTAAAGCCAGCTAATAACATAGTGGTGGAGACCAACATTGTTTGTAAATTTTGTGATTAAAAAACTTGTTTATAAGTGTGAGCATGTATGAATTGTCCAGAAGGTTGTCATTGTGCAAAATGCAGAGGTTTGCACAATGAAACTTTGAAATCTTCCTCCACATAATGGACTTCTTGCACATGCTCACACATATGCCTAATTACACAAAGATAAAGAGCTTTGTGCATAGAACTTTCATTACAACCTTTAATCAATTGATTAGCAAAGTATTAAGCACAAAAGAACTTGGTTTTGCTAAACTACGGAAAAATTACTCTGTCTTTGAGAGGTGTTCTCTGACATTTGTGCTTATGCGGAGAGTTTTCTACTACAAAAAAATCACTCGGTCTCTAAGAGGTGTTCACTGACATTTGTGCTTATGCAAATATTTTTCCGCTAAGAGACTTCATTGTGTGGAGAGCTTTCATTGTACATAATTTTGTTTGCGCCCCATAAACTTCAACTTGTGCCACTATCTACCTTGCATTGATTTCAAGCCTCTGAAACTACCAAACAATAAAGAAAATCAAAGGCGATACTGGAAACTTTGCACAATGTTAATGCGTCATTAATTTAATTACGAACAAATTTTGAATTAGTACTATTATGTTTCCTTGTGCTAATCTTTTGTTGTGCTAATATTTTACTGTATGGAAGACGGGGATTGTGCGGGATAATGGTAGTGCAGAAGGAAAATTAATCTTAAACTATTTTCCATTTAAAACTTTTAAACTTTTACCTGTGCACGATATGTGCGAGAAAACAAAGGTTCAAAAGGAACTTTATAACTTTAACCTAATTTCACAAGGATAACCATAAACAAATCTTACACTTCTTATGTAGAGAGTTTTCTACGAAGAAATTTCATTGTTCGGAGAGCTTTCATTGTACACAATTTTGTCTGCACTTTGCACAATCTTTACTTAATTAACTAGTGATATCCAGAATATGGAGATTTGCATTATTTATTATTAAAATATTTCGAATAATATCGTATGGGTACATCGCTTGCCTCGTTGTTATTGCAAATAGTGGTAGACATAACAATATTCGTAATACAGAGACATGGATTATTTAATATTAAAATATTAGCAATAATATGTATACACAAGTGCGAAAAACATATTAAATTATTAGCAATAATATGTATACGCAGGTGTGTAATGTTGCGACACACTTATGCGAATAGCTTTTGCTGTGAGAAGAGCTACCACTATGCGGAGAGCTTTGTGTCAAGAACTGTCATTATAAGAGCACAATTTTATATCAATTAATTAGCGATAGAGGCATGGACTATGCTACATCACAACTATTCCCCTTATTATTATTTAAATTAAAGTTATATTTTAGTTAGTTTTTATGATTCTTTTAATTTTGGTAGCCTTAGATGTAATTTTTCCAAAGAAGAAAATAATAATAATAATAATTTAGGAAATGATGGAAAAATACACTAAAAAAATCTCGTGTATATTCAATTTGCAAAAAAGCCAACAATGATGTAAACTCAAAAAATAACTCTTTTGTTGATATCTAAACTACAAGACCAAAAATTTTAGACCAACATTTATTCTGTTCATTACATTAGGAGTGAAGTGTAAATTTGAACTCCACTCAACAATGGAAAAAAACCAGATTGATAAATTGAAAGTCACAGATAAAAGACTTAGCAACCTCCGATGAGCTAAACTCTAAGCGGATCAACCTGAAGGGATCACATCCTTCCATCCAAACTAGTAGGGCCTAAACCCCAATGGTGTCGGTGAGAATTGACCCCGTGACCTCTCAATCAGTGAGGTAATTAACAATGAAAACTTGACCAATTGAGCTAACCCTTTAGGCTACAACCTCAAATGTATTGTAAAGTAAGTGTTCGCAAGGATTGTTGTTGGTTGCTTCCCCCGTGCCCACATTTTGCTTTTTGCTTGTTCTTTCCTTTCTTCTTGATGGTGTTTCGTGGGTTGGTCGTATTCAGTTGTTCAAAAGACTATTGTTATTGCAGGAAATAGGGTTGCACGAAATTAACCCCAACGTTAGGATGTGTTGTGGGGTTAGTCTGTTTGGGTGCTGTCAAAAGGGAAGTGAGGATTCCCTTGTCCTGGGTTGGTGTAAGTGCTTTTGGAGGTGGAAACCACCTCTACGACATAGAAAGGATATTGGCCACCTTGCATGGGAGGGTATTGACTACTTTCCATGGTAGAATACTAATTACTCTACATACTAGGGTTCTGCGAGGGTGTGTAGACTGATTGGGATAGTATCTCGTGTTGGATGGTGTTTGTACTGCAGGGGGGGTACAATATGGTTGGTAAGTAATTGGGCCACTGTACACATTTCTAGGCCGGTGGAAAGTTTTTACGGGCTGATTTTGGGCTATGGTCCCAACCAAATTGTGTACAACACTTGCTGCTCATGGTGTCTTTGGTTTGAAATATTATAGTCAAGGGGCATCAAGTGTAACATGATAGAGGTATCTGGATTGAGTATAAATGAGCTTGAATTGTTGAGCTTTACTGATAACCTCTTCTTCTATTTGTAGAAATGTGGTAGCCACATATTTTGAGATCGTGGGCACAAGAGATTTTAAAAAAAGAAGTCAAGGAGGAGGTCTAGTTCTACGTTCACTTTGCATAGGCTATGCCGTTTCTTGCCATTCATGGACATGGTCCAAGATATGTATGGTAGATGTTTGTTGAAAATGAGACAGTATCTCAAATCTAGTATCATGGGATATTGGGAGCTGAAAGAATGTGAGAAATGACATGGCTAGAGAGTTAAATGTCCCATGGGAACTTGAGGCTTCGTTTAGGTACCACTGCGCCACAAGCCAGGTGAGGGTGCGTTGAAAAAGTCATAGGTGAGCTGAGTCATTTGTGATGCTATTTGATGAGCTCCATAGATAAAAGGTCATTATGTGGTTTCCCAGATCTTCCTCCTGTTTCCCTTTGAATTTTGGTATATCCAAGTGTAACTTGGTTGACATAGGGGCCCAATTTGGACTATGTGCAATGGGGTCTTTGTCAACTTCTTAGATATGGGAGATTTAAGGAAGAAAGAAATGGGATTTTGGTGTTATTTTCCATCGTTAAATGATTTTGAATTGCAATGTGTAGAGGATTTGCCTGTGGGGAAGTGTGAGATGGACTACCCGGGGGGGGGTGTAACGTGTGGGTTCCCTTGAGGGGTGGTGTGTGGACTCCCTCGAGGGGTCTTGAATTGAGTACTTTGAGGGGGAGGGGTCCCAATCAAGGTTGCTCCAATAAAGTATGGACCAATAACAATGGTTGTGCGATGTCTTCTATGCCAAAATGGCGAGAGACCGAACACACCTCTCAACAATGATGGATGTTTTGGAAGCGCCTAGAGTTATGCCATTAGATCCCCTATGGTGTCAAATGGAGTTTGTTTTACTTATATTGTTAGTGGGGGTACATATAAAAGCAAGTAAATCACATACATAAAACAAAATGAAAAATAAATGGTTACTTTCCCTTTAAGTTATGCTATGTGATCAAACAAGAAAAAAAAGGTCTTTGTTTGTTTTGTGTATGATAAAATTTCCTAACAAGACCTATTCGTCCTTTCCACTCTCAAAGTAATTGAGCCTTGCGATGATATATTTTTTGACGGGTACTAGGGCTACATCTCGAAAGAACTGGCGACGCTTCCAACAACCAAAGAATCAACCAAGGTAATGAAGAGGCTTTAGTGCTTTTTGCACCTCCAACTATAAGGAAAGATGCCCTAAAAATTTGGCCACTAGGATACCTTCGTCCCATGGGGGCAGTTGAGTCTTTAGCTTCTTGGTAGTTAGTCGTTAGTATCAAGCATTAAACAGGTCGAGTAGCCCCATATAGGACCACATACACTGAGACATAAGTCAAAATCCCTCTGAACCGAGTTTCTGATGTGTCCGGTGATGAGCCTCAGTATTGCAGCAAGGATGATGCAACTCCTAGAGCTACCAACTTTACTTTATCAACCCAGGGTTTCGTACAAACTTGGAGGTGACATTGCTATATGCAAAGTGGATGCAACAGTCTACTCTTGTCACTTTTCAACTAGGGCGATAGACCATTAGGGTTTTCAAATTAGTTTTCTATTGAATAGAAGAAGTCTGACTACTGACTACTGACAGTGAATGTACAACTAATCTTTAATGTAAGAAAGTAAATGCTTGCCTATTTAGGAAATGAAAGTGTTGAATGGAAAGTGTTATGAAATACCATGAAATAATCTAGCTAAGAAATGACACACACTACTTGCAAAAAAGAACTAATCTAACCTTGCATTCTATCATTTGACTATGTGGACTAAGTGGGCATGGGAAGTTATCCTATCACTCTATGACAGATGTATGCATGCACTAGATATCTCATGTTGAAATGGTAGAAAAAGAGTCTTTTGATTTTTTATTTAGAAATGTAAATGCTAAGTTAAACAATTTGATCATTGCAGGGGAGAAAGGCATGGAAGAGTTGGTCTAAAATGGCATTAAGAGGCATGGAATTCAAGTGGAGGGCCTACCCTATGCTCAGACTATCATTTTCGCTCAAAATAGGTTTAAACAAGTTGCTACAGGAGATCTTGTAGCTGCTACAAGAACTGCTACAAGATGTGCTAGTTTACTACAGGATGTTTTGGTTTTCTACAGGAAGTTAACTGAAGGCCATAGGAAGGTAGGGAAGGTAAAATGAAGTGCTGGAAATTGTTTGACGGTGAAGTAGGGTGTAAGGAAGGTGCACATTACCCAAGGCTCAACCCAACACTTCAGGATGGTTGGATTTGCCTAAGGTGGTTGTCCACGGTGGCTACAGAACAAAAATTTGGATTAGGGGTTGGTAGGCCTTGTCAGAAGCTGGAGCAGACTTAGATGAGGCTGATGGGATGAGTTGCTCAATGCAGATCAACAATCCCTCCAACAAAACATGTTCTTCTCTTCATTTATGCATAACTTCATATAAATAGGGAAAATATGAGTTGAATTTGAGAAAACTGTTTTATTGATGGCTAATGACTAGATCTATGAAATGAAATACCTTCTTAAAATACAACAAACTCAAGAAACAAAGTGACAACTCAGGTGCTTCCAAGAAATCATAAACAATGATCTATTCAACAATGAACCCTAAGCTATGCAATGATCAAAAGATAAATTTGTTTTTGGGGCGATGAGGGTGGGGCCCTCAAACCATGATCCCATGAGGGGGATGAGGAAGAGGCCGCTATCACAAGATTTTCTGAAGTATTTTTTCTCACTACTGTACCACTGATCTACTTTTTAAACTAATGGAAACAAGACTAAACAATCATTCAAATACTTGTTAAACTAAACAAAGCAGAAATAACTTCGACATCTAACTATGATTTTAATCTAAGAATACATGTACAAAAAGAGGAACCTCTGCTGCTAGGGTTGGGCCCTAACCCAAGAGCTTCAACCCTCTGAGTCAACTCAGTGCTGGATCAAGGTAAACCTTCTCATTATCATCAAAATGTCAAATACAACATAATATTAACTGTCACACATTTTCAGCTCTAAATTGCCTCTTGGCTACAACAAAAAATTGAATACTAATGAGGCCCTTGGCCTTCTTACTTATACAAACTGAAGGTACCAATAACTTCCTGAAAATTAGGGAGACTTAGCTCCCAAACTCAAGAATAACTTGTCTTCACTGTCACTAGCTTGGTTGCCAATGAACTCGGTTTGCTTGGTTGCTTGTAACTCTGAGCTGATGAGACATGGTGGAAGAATATTCGAATGATTTGAGGAGTTAAGGAGGGAGACAAATCTCCTAAAATACTTCTTGCTTGTCCACTTCAAATTCCTACACTTAAATTAGCCCAAAATTGCTCCAGTTCCTGCAATCAATGCATATTATGCCACATGAGATAACATCTCACCTTTACCCTTCTCACAAAGAAAAATATAATAAAATGTGTAAGTAAACGTGAGAAAAGTTGATTTTAATAAGCTGGAGAGTGGCATTAAGACCCAGATAGTTTACCTATTAATGAGCCTCATCACCGAGGGTATTCTTTTCTGTTGGATGATGAAGCATTTTAAACACCCTAGAAGACAACTTCTATGTTTCAAAATGTAACATGACCATGGCGGATTATGGGATGCCTACCCCCAATGGTATTAACATGAACTATAAACTATTTTGTGGCCCATGTGGGGAATTTAATGTGTTCAAGTTATGGTTGCTTTTAGAGATTCTTACTTCACTTATGGTGTGAAGAGGTG
Organism: Pinus taeda; assembly: GCA_000404065.3. Taxonomy (NCBI): domain Eukaryota; kingdom Viridiplantae; phylum Streptophyta; class Pinopsida; order Pinales; family Pinaceae; genus Pinus; species Pinus taeda. The sequence continues at coordinate 56,579 of APFE031424948.1, forward strand.
GATGCCCTTTATACAAAGTTTAGAGTAGCTTAGTGTGTGGAGTGCAATGTGTGTTCAAGTGACTTAGTGAGAATACAAAGTGTGTAATGATGTCGATATATGATGATCCTTTACAAAATACCCTACTTACACTAAGTTGTGCTTGTTCCTTGCATGAAAATAAATAATGTGTGGATGATGGGCCACTTACTTCCTTCCTATTATAGTATATGAGCCTAAAAGGGAGATGGAAAAATAGAGTGTGTTAAAAAATCTTTCAGATGCAAGCCTGGGATTGTTTAAAATACGCAAGGGAAGCATGGACTGTTCCCTTTCTTTGATAACACTCAGTCCTAGTGCCAATACTAATGAAGTAAAAAACTTTGGTTAGTAAAAAAGGTATGTGGATTTATGGCCACTTACTCTCCCCCTAATTAAGCTATGTGACTTGTGAAGAAAAAAGAAAGGAAAACAAGTTGAAAAGATGTGTGGATTATGGCCACTTACTCTTCTCCTAATTAAACTATGTTTAAAATGAAAATTTTGAAAGTAAAGATTAAGCAATTTCCCTACTAACAATGGTTAGTAAAGCAATTAAACAATCTATCTAACTGTAAAAAAAATTGCACAAGTGAAGGAAGTTCACTAAAGGCTTCCTAATACTCAGGAAAGAAAAATTACAATGATTTTTTGAGCTCTATGTAACCCATGTGGGTTAGATTATGCACAGACGTGTGTACCACACGTCTATCTGTGATAAAAGTCGCGCGACTGACACAAAATTTTAAAAAGAGGTATTTTCGGGCCGAAAATAGGTCCAAGGGGGCCTGCAAAAATTCCAGAGAACTAATCGAGGCACAAGGGAGTAAAATGCAGAGAGAAAGGTCCTGCAAAACAACCAATTAGACCAAATAAAGGCAACAAGTGGAGTCACCATCTTGTAATGGTGTATTTGTTACTTATGAGTACCAAAAACACCTTCCTTGAAGTTGGTTGTTACCTACAAGGAACATACAAGCAATTGGATGTTGTTAGTGGATAACATGGATAAACAAAGCATTGAAGCTAATGGAAACAATGCATGAATAAATAAAAACTAAAACTATACTAAATAACACATAAACAAGCTTAATGAAGCAAACAAATCAACAAAGGTTAGGAAGAAAGGTCATCTTTATTGATTGTTGGTGGTAAAAGAGTTACAACAGAATAATAAAAGATACTTTAAGAGAATTATGTAGAAATTTTGAATAATATGACACTTATTCACAGAGATTATCCCAATTATACACTAATTACAGAATACATGCATAATACATAACCTCCTCTACGTTGATCATCAATTTGCAGTATTAAAGAAACAATTGCATGCGCACATAGAAGCATCAATCGCACATATCAACACAGTATGTATCCGGGGAAAGCATAAAGCTGAAAACCCCCAACTATCTGTATATTATATTGATTGAGAACATGTAACAATACATAGTACAATACTCCTCACAAGTACTCAGTACTATCTCTACCTGTTACACACAAACTAGCTCAAATCTGAATCAATCACTGGCTCAAATCTCCTCCGCTGCTTGCCTGCCTCCACTGCGCAATCCTGCATGAGAATGAATGATAATGGCTCAAGAAAACTCGTATTTACTTGGAAAAATCATGTGATCACAAGCTACAATTGCCCTTGGCCTCATTGGAATTACTCAATCCATTGCATGTGCAAATCTCATGCACAACTGATAGTCACAACTCACCCTTTCACTTACCTCTAACACTTGTCTCCACTGAACTATCCATGCACTAAGTTAACTGATGTATTCTTCAGTTGCATTATGAGTTAATAATTAGTGAATTAATTAATAACTAATTCACACAACTCATCACTTAGTCTATTGGCCAGTTAGACTAAATACAACTAGTTCAACTAAGTCAAACTGAACACAAGTCCATTAACTGCTCATCTAACTTCACAAAACTCAATCACTGAAGTCCTAACGGAAGTCCTTCATGCAATAGCTCAAGTTAACCCATAAGAACCACGTATTTCCTTCATGCAATTACATGTGCCACATTTGTAGCTCAAACTGAAGTACTCCAAGAGAATAAGATAAAGTTTAGAGTCCAAATATTACTAAGGGCTAATAATATTTGACTGTTTCTATTTTTACCTGGCAACCTAAAAATAGACTCTGATCACACCGCTATGATCCAAAAAATAGAAGTCCATCAATTTTTCCCAACATGACCAATCATCCATAAATAGGATCCTGCAACTCATAGACCATGATCCATATGTCTAAAAATAGACATAGTCTAAAAATAAACTTTGCGCCAAAACTTGCCTGCGGGACCACCAGTGAAGGCGAATCCTTTCCACTAAGCCCCATCATCTTGTTGTATTCTCAACAAGAATTTCTTGTTGCACACTTTTCAATAGTTGTGTATCCAATTACCTCCCTACAAAAGAAAGGGACAACCTTCAAATGGTCAAAATACTGTCAAGAAAGTTTCAATAAACTGAAACAATTGCTCACAACAGCTCCAATGTTAAAAATTGCAAATCATTATTTATGGTATTGGTATGCAAAAATAATTCAAAGTATAAATAAGAAAGATTTGGTAAAAGAATTTGATAATACTGATTCACCCCCCCTCTCAGTATTATTGTCAACACAGAAATATTATGTTTACGATTTGGAGCTAATGGAAGTAGTGCGCGCCTTAAAAGGATGGCGACACTACTTATTGGGGAAAAGATTTCTGCTTAAAATAGACCACAACAGCTTAACCAGTTTCTTCAATCAACATACCTTGAATGTACGCCAAGCTCGATGAACTACATTTTTAAGTGAATTTGACTTCGAATTTAAACACTTGAAGGGGAGAGAGAATAGAGTGGCAAACGCATTAAGTAGGAACCTACACCACCTCTACGAAATCTCTTTTAGTCAAATTGAACCTGATTTTGTAGATCAATTAAAGGAGGTAGCCCAGAAGGACCCTGAATATAGTTATTTATGGCACCAAGTGAAATCTGCGCAAAGTTTGGCAAAGCAAGGGGAGTATAGTATTAACTTTGAGGATTTATTGTTATTCAAAAACCGTATTTATGTACCTACCACCTGACTTTGAAACAAAGCATGTTAGATGAATTTCATAGAAGCCCCTATGCTGGCCACCCAGGTTACCAAAAAAATTTAACGGCTGTCAGGGAAGCCTACTATTGGCTTGGAATGAAGAAAGATATTGCCGAGTACCTAGCTAAATGTCTAGAGTGTTAGCAAGTTAAGACAGAACACTAGCACCCTGTTGGATTATTGCGGCCGCTACCTGTTCCAGAATGGAAATAAGATACCGTAACTTTAGATTTTATAACAGGATTGCCGCAATCTAAGAGGCAGAATGACTCATGGTAGTAGTTGATACGCTGAGTAAGACAACTCATTTCATACCTGTCAAACCCACGTATCAAACCACCCAAATAGCAAATATATTCATGAGGGAAATTTTTAGGTTACATGCTATGCTAAAAGTCATAATATCGGATAGGGATGTTAAGTTCACTTCTACCTTTTGGAAGGCATTGTTCACCGGGTTAGGTACACAAGTCCACTTTATCACTACATACCACCCCCAGACTGATGGACAAACCGAGCGGGTGAATCAAGTGTTAGAAGATATGTTGCACATGTATGTGATGCAGCAACCGGGGAAATGGGAAGAATATCTACATCTGGTAGAATTCACATACAATAATGGTTATCACGAGTCACTTAAAATGAGCCCCTTCGAGGTACTTTATGGCAGGAAATGTACCATACCTGCAAACTAGAATAGTCTGGAGGATAAAGTGATATTGGGACTAGATATGTTGAAGGAAATGGATAAATCTGTGGAGAGGGTTTGGCAAAAATTAAAGGCTGCCCAAGACCGACAGAAAATGTATGCTGACAAAAAGAGGACTTACCCAGAATTTCAGGTGGGAGATCATGTATACGTGCAGATTAAACCAAAGTAGAGTATGTTGAAGTGGGGGAAGTGCACTAAGTTGGCCCCCCGGTTCTGTGGCCCATTTCAAATTTTGGATAGGATTGGGCCGATGACCTACCAGCTAGCCCTACCCAGTCACATTAGGGTCCATAATGTGTTCCATGTTTCCCTTTAAAAGAAGTATGTATATGACCCCCGACATATCATAAATTAGCAAGAGCTTCAGGTAAAAGATATTATATATATATATAATATAATATATATATATATATATATATATATATATATATATATTATATATTATATATATATATACATACATGAATGCACATTGTAGGTTGTGTGTATATATATATGTATATTTGTACATAAATAGGTCTGCATAACTCAGAAATTATTTACTTTAGAGTGTGATGATTATGTACACATCAATTATATAAAAATGATATTTGCGGCAGGTCGAACCGGAAGGAGAATTTCTGGTCGAACCCCTGCAAATACTTGATCAGAGAGAAGTAACATTGCGGAAATGATCTATCATCCAGGTTAAGGTGCAGTGGAAGCACTTCAGCCCGGAGGAAGCCACTTGGGAAGATAAAAAATTTATGCAGGAGGCGTATCCATAATTATTTTGAAAATAACAAGAAATATGAACACCGAGGACGGTGTTCCCCTAAGAGGGGGGAGATGTGACATCCCAGTTACTAGTTATTGTCCACTTCCAAAAGTAAAAACCAAAGTTCATTTCCTTATTGTAAAGTAAAAAAATGAATAATTATGACAAATATTGTAATCTATGGTGATTCTAAAAGAATCATTGATGAACCTTAGTAACTCTTTTTCACCCAGCAGTTATCAGTTAAAGAAATAGTTACCCTTGTCCTCCCTACTCTTCCTTTACAAAAGGAGGAGAGAAGGAGGAAGGAAGGGGGGGTCTTTTCCTTTTGGGAAAAAGAAAAAGAAAAATTCCTTGGGCTGAAGGAGGATTCGGTGGGAATAAGTTTGAACTCTAACAAGACTTCCCTGGAGGAAGTAAGAGTGATTGTTGGCTAGACTTAGAGTCTTGAGGCCAAGTAGCAGAAATTGCTACGTGTGGATAACTGATTGGCTGGGTGAAAGAGGAGCTTGGGCGAATAACTTTGGACATAATTGCTAGGTTCTCATAGGAAGGGTGGAAAGAGGTTCATCGAATATATATTGGTTTCGCCATGGCAGATAAGTACAATCTGGATAAGTGCAATATGCTTAAATAGTTTGTAAGATTAGGATAAGGTAATTTGGAATTGGTTTTATACTGTTTATTTAATCATGTTTTTAGATTGACAAAGTAGTGTTAAGATTAGGAGCAAATGTAATTTATTTGAATGATAAATTAGATACAAGTTATTGTAGAAAATGTGCAGAGAAAAAACTGTTGGAAACACGCTTGTTATAATGCCACTATATTATAAACCTGAATGTGTTAATTCTGTGTGGCAAAATCAACAAACTGGATAAATTGAGCCCCAACCTGAGCGTAGTATGATTCGGTAAAAAGAGAATAAAAGTGAACCTATGACAGAATTCCCAAAGCTAACCAAACACCTCTAAGTAATATAAAAGAGCAAAATGAAACGAACCGAGGTGAGTGCCCTGCTTCAGTAGGGACGCAAAAATATACGAAATTTCATTCAGATTTGGGTGATATGGCCAGGAACCAACTAACGTGTTTATGTGACTACAAAACTGAACCATAGGAACGGAGTATGCTAACAGACACCCACGTTAAAGGTAAATATGCTATTACAATAGTTAGAAATTCGAAAGTTACTATTGAACCTCTAGCGAAAAATCATATTAGACAAGTAGAAAGCTCATTCCAATAATTTCATCCAGCACATTAAGAATTTAAAGAGAAAAACACAGTGCTTATTACGGAAATGGGAGACCCGAGAAAATAGGGTTCCCATGTAAAATTATATATAAATATTATCCAAGTAGATTTTGGTCCTCATATTTGTTCAAGGGAAACCTAAGAGGACGCCCTGGAAAGACGTTATGAGGACAATTTAAAATGAAGAACTCGCCCATCCACAACCAATTTCAGAAAGAAACTCAGTGATAAAGAGGAACTTTAATAAGAACATAACAAAATTCTCCACTGTATTAATAGGAATCAATCTTTAAAAACTATTAACGACAAAGTCTCGCTTAAATATTTACAACCAAAACCTAGAAATCAAATTACATTCATCTGCTATGTAACCCTAGGAGCAGCAGGCCATCACCATTCGAACTACAGAGGATGCGCATATCACCATCCTCAATTTAATCAGAAACCCAAACGGGAAAAAGGAAATTGTCTATAACAAACCCTCATTCGAAATAATAAGGCCAGCAGCTATCAAGGAAAAACAAAACCTGTATACCCGAAGGCCTCGTGCTGGCTGACACATGGCTGAGGATAGGACTTCATGCCACACCCATTGTCCATTTGGGTGAACCCTACACCAAAGACTCGGGGTTATTGCCCTTTTGAGTTATATAGCTATAAAAAAAGGGTGAATGCACAAATTAGATCTGCAACATTAACCACACACCCTCAGTACTTACCCAGGACCGTGAGGGTGAAGCAGGAATGTGTCAGCAACAGAGACTCCAGGCATGGTGTAGAGGCGGAACCTGCAGGAAAAGAGACATCATTAGAAGAACACCATATAGAACTAATTAACTAGTGTAAATCAGACTGAATGTAAAGACTGAGAACCAAAATTCCAACTCATATTTCAAACTATTAATTGAACCTTACTTGTTCTGGGCGGCAGCTTACAGCTTCGATACAAGATTGATTGTAGGAAGGTATATATGGGAAACCTCCCCCTTTACATAGTAGATAGGTTGAGATGGGTTACAGAGGAAAGTTGCCGAAATACCCTGAGCACTACCTACAGAACGATACCTAGAAAATGAACAAGGGAAGCCCCTGAACGCCAGGTAGAGAGGGTTTACCCTCGGGACATGAGATGGCAATGAATGCATCGCCAACTCCGCGTCAGGCACTGGACCACAGATGGCAGACGATTAGGGCGAGCGCTAACAGCTGACAGCCATCCAGCCAGGGGGTCATCCAGACAAGCCTGGGAAATGTCAATACAATCCATAAAAGTGAGATAAAGAGGATCGACACATAATCAAAGATGTCATTATCTTCGAGTCAATTGTAATAACAATTAAAAATCGTATGTTGTAGCATCGAAGCAATATTTAAACAATTGCATGGAGATTGAATGAATAAATTCCATGTACCATATTATTACGATAGTGTAATGATAGTTGGGTTTTATATAAGTTCTCTTTTTTTTTTTTTAACGATGGGATTTATGGATAAGGGTGTTACATTCATTGAGCTGAGATTTAATGGATAGATGCATAGTTTGGTGTTATATTTAGATACATAATTAGCTATAGAAAATAAAATGATGCCATTGAATCCATGTATCCCGTAGAGGTAAAAAACAATTATTGATATGTTTGAGTTGGACATTTGTGTGGATATGTTTAGAGGTGAGGAAATAGTAAGAAAATGTAATTAATACATTTTATCTAATACTTTTGTCTACTTCCATCCACTTTTTACTAGGTTATATTGGGTAAAATATAATATTATAATATTACATTTGATGTGACAAGAAATATTAGGTAAAATGTAATAATATTACATTTTAATTCGTATTTCCCACCATCCCTCAACACTTTTTATTGGGGGGCGGAGGGTTAGTAATAAATACTGTAATATTATATTTTATCCAAGTTTTCCCTTCACTCAATTCACTTTTTATTAAAAGAAACCTTTATATTTTAGGTTGTAAGTAAACTTAACTCCTTTTGATCTCACTATGGTAGAGACGTTGTAATCTTTAACATTTTGACTTGGTAAAAATAAAATAAAAAACATAAAATAGTAATTATATTTATAATTATAATTAACAATTAAACACCAACTAGATCCATCTTAACTATGGATCTACCAATCCCTGAGAGAGATCAAATTTATTGAGATGCAAACCTCTTTTAAAGTGAAAAGATATTTGATCACTCTAGGCTCTTCTAGATTCAGATGGATCTAAGCTAGTATAATTTTTTTTTTTGGTAATATATTATATAATATTAGCTTTAATTTAATATTTAATTTGATTTATTATAATATAAATTAATACATTAGAATATATATTAATATCATAAAATTAATATCCATATATACTAAGTATTAATATATTAATAATGTCCGCATGAGCTCTGTAACTAGGGTTTATGCAAAACACTGCAACGGCGCAGAGCGCATCTCCTCTGCCACATCAAAGTTGTCACCTACCTAGGCATGACAATACGCCATTGGATTAACCAGCGCAGAAATGGGAAACCCCCAAGGGGGGCTTCAAAACCCTCCCCCAGCTCTAATCGAGAGCCTTCAGTGCAAACTTGGTCTTTACCTTCAGGGTCGGAGCATGAAGAGGCAGATAATAGAGAGCCCCCTCTGCAAGATAAGACAAATGCACTCCCCAATCAGTCAAAAAGACGCAACGAAATACCAGAAAGGAAAACAGAGCACGAAGAGGCACCCAAGGTCACCTCAAAGACATGCAAACCCATAGCAACTAAAAGGCCCAAGATAGAACTACCCAGTCATAGAATCAATGGGCGAATCCATTATATGAAGGACCATGCACTCATTGGAAAATTTATTGGATTCTATCCGACAGAAAAATCTTTGCATGGATGGATCTCTGCCAAATGGAAACCCAAGGGTCATATCACCCTACAGCTAGGACCAAAAGGGTTCTTCACGGTGATTTTCCTTTGCATTAAAGACAAGAACATAATCATGGATGAAGGACCCTATTTTTTTAACTCTGCAGGATTGTATTTAAGGGAATGGGTAGCAAGATTCAACCTGGATAAGGAGGACCTCAGCTGGGCACCAGTGTGGATCCGGATGTACTCACTACCAGAGGAATATTGGGATGAGATTCGCTCAAAGAAATTGGAAACAGGCTGGGGGAATATATAAAATCGGCAGAAGAGACAAAGTTGCGCAAATATACATCCTATGCCCGCATTTGCATCTTCATGCACCTGGACAAGGCCCTGCCAGACTCAGTAAGTCTCTTCCATGATGACTATGAATGGATTCAACCCGTGGATTATGAACACGTACCCTTTTGATGTCGCAAGTGTCATGCTCATGGGCATCTTTTTCGGGACTGCCCATTGAATGCTAAACCCCAATCCTCAGACCCCTCTGATAAGCAGACCCAAGATGGCTTCACCAAAGTAGTAAATGGCAAAAGATCGCACAAAATATCCTCAAATGGGAAAAAAACCCTAGCAGGACGCCACATCCTTTCCTTCTACCAGTAACAGCTTTGAGATTCTCGCTAATACCTCTGAAGCTCAGCCCCTGAATTTGAGGCCTAGCCTCCTGCCCATCTCCGCTCCTGCAATCCCTCCACCCTCTAGATCCTCTCCCACTCCTCGCCCTCCCGAAGTTGACCATGGATCCCCTAGGGAGACTAGGAAGAACTCGGATTGGAAAGCAAAGGACATGGATGTGGATGGCATTCCCAACCAATCCTTGAGCATAGCAATTGCTTCAAAAGACACGAGCCAGCCACAATTGATGGACGAAGAACCGGAAAGCTTCGACTTGGGAGGACTTGACATTCTGGAGCTCGAATCAGCCTGTGAAAAGAAGGATTATGACAAGATTCCAGAGCATCAGCTCAGCACATTGGAAGTCATCATTGCCAGGGCATACCAGCAACAGCAGCTAGGCATTCAACCGAGCAGTCATTGGGATAGCGGTCTCCTCCCAAAAGATTCCAAAAAGAGAGGGAGAAGAACTGATCTCCAACGAACAATCGCAATAGGGAAAATCTTGGTTGACTCAAGCAGGTATGCGAAGTTAGCAAACTACTACAAGCCCACCGCTAGTAGTGAATCATGAAGCTCACTTCATGGAATTTAAGGGGGCTCAACAGCCCAGGGAAACTAAGAATGATAAAGAACATGATAAAGCAGGAGCAGCCACAGATTTGCTTCCTTCAAGAAACGAAGTGTAACAGTAACACTCTGGGAAACATTCTTTCCAAAGCATGGCCAAACAGTTGTTCAGTAGCAGTGGACGCATTAGGGGCTTCAGGTGGGCTGGCTATTGCCTGGAACTCACAAGCGATAATGCTCTCAGATTTTCATGCATCTCACCACATTATTCAGGCCACTTTTCACATAATAGGCACAAACATCCATGGCCATCTCACCAACGTCTATTTCCCACAGGAGGCAGGTAATAAAATAGCTTTACTAAATACTATAGAAGCACTGAATCTCCACAGAGTCCATCCTCTTTGGATCATTGGAGGAGATTTCAACATGATCACTAAGTTAGAGAAAAAGCAAGGGGGTTGAGCCAATATGGAGCAGGAAAATGGACACTTCAAAGAGTTCATCCAAAACAATGCTTTAATAGATCTGCAGTTCTGCAATGGTACGCATACATGGAGTAACTGCCGGACTGGAAGGAAACAAATCACATCCAAACTGGATAGATTCCTCATATCTAATAATGCGGTGCATTTGGGAGGTGATATAGCGGCAGCGATTCTCCCTTACACAGGCTCTGACCATTGGCCCATATCCCTTCAGTGGCAAAGACCGGGCAACGCCAATAGGAGACCATTTCGCTTTGAAGTGTTTTGGCTCACCCATCCCACATTCAAAGACTTCATCAGGTATACTTGGAACAACTTCCAACCACCAGAGGGATCCAAAATGTTCCAGTTTCAACAGAAACTCAAATATCTCAAATCCCGAATCAAACTTTGGAATCAAGAAACTTTTGGAAACATTTTTCAGGCACAACAAGATTTAAACAAGGAAATGAAAGAGCTCCAACAACAAATAATCATGGGTGGACACAATGAAGGAACTTTGGAACAGGAGCAACGCATTCACAATCAACTAAAGGAGAGGCGAAAGCAGGAGGAAATATTATGGAAGCAGAAATCCAGGATAAGATGGCTGAAAGAAGGAGAAAGAAACACTAAGTTCTTCCATAGAACCACAGTACAGTGGAGAATGCACAACACTATTTCTTTCATTCAAAAGCAGGATGGGGAAGAGTAAAAGAGCATGATGAGATTGAGCAGGAATTCATAAGACACTTCCGGAAAGTTCATCAAGAGCCCCAAATAGATAGACAGACTGCTATTGGAAAAATCACCCAAAATGTGCCGAAAATCATCACTGAAGAACACAACAAGCTCCTTCTACCCCCAATTTTGCCTCAGGAGGTGGACACTGCAATGCATCAGCTCAAGGAAGGAAAAGCCCATGGCCCGGATGGCTTTACTACCACATTCTTCCACATCTTTTGGGAGCTGATAAAAGATGAAGTCTGGCAGGTGGTGGAGGAATCGCGCACTCTTCACTGGCTTCTGCCCTCTCTCAATTCTACCTTCATCGCGCTCATTCCTAAAGAAGAAAGCACCAAAACTCTGGATAAATTTCGTCCAATCGCTCTATGCAATGTAATTTACAAAGTGATATCTAAGATCATAGCCAACAAATTAAAGTCGCTGCTGCCCCTGCTCATTTCGCCTGAACAATCTGGCTATGTGGAAGGAAAACAGATCTTGGACGGCATCATCCTCACGCACGAAATCATTCATTCTCTCAAGCACTCCAAACAGGCAGGTATGATTCTCAAGCTTGATCTGTCAAAAGCTTTTGATAAGCTAAGTTGGGCATACATACAAAAAATGTTAATAGCTTTTGGTTTTTCTCCAATGTGGGTTCGATGGATTCTGAGTCTCATATCTTCAAATTTCTTCTCCATCCTTGTAAATGGCATCCCATCCCTTTCCTTTAGTCCCTCAAGAGGCATAATTCAAGGCAACCCTCTCTCTCCATTCCTTTCTGTTCTCATGGCGGAAGGCTTGGGCCGCCACATCAAACAAGCCCTCCTCTCCCAGTAGATCAAAGGTCTATCCATTCACAACTCCCCTACAATAACCCATCAACAGTTTGTCGATGACAACATGCTTTTTGGTTTTACCCATTAGTACAGGAAACTTCTATGTACATCTCCCTGCTGAATGACTTCGGCGAGGCTTCAGGAACAAGCATTAATAAGGCCAAATCGTAGATTTTTTCTTCCATACTCCACCTGTTATTTAGCGTGCCATAGCTCGTATCTTGGGTTTTTTGATAGACTCTCTCCCTTCTAAATATCTTGGAGCCCCCCTTATTGATTTGGCCATCAAGCATGCCTCTTGGCATATGCTCCTTGAGAAGATTGAATCCCACCTCAAATTATGGACTCACAGATCTCTGAATATAGCCAGTAGATTGGTGCTAATTAAGGTTGTGCTACAGGCAATGCCGCTTTACCTATTTTCAATCCTTGTAACTCCTAAATGGGTAATTAAAAGAATAAAGGATCTACAACGTAACTTTCTTTGGGGAGCTATAGGTACAAATCGCAAATGGGCATTGGCAAAATGGACCACTGTGTGCAAGCCTAAAGAACAAGGGGGTATTTCTCTGAGAGACCCCAGTCACAGTAATGCTATTATGTGTGCAAAAATCTGGTGGTAATGGCTATCCACCCCCAACAAACCATGGGCAGCCATTTGGACTGCCAAATATGCCAACCACAGGCCATAGGAGGAGCTCATCAGATTAACGCCCAATGCAAAAGGTTCACTCATATGGAACGCAGCCAAACAACACTTCTTGATGATACAACAACACAGTTTTTGGGAAGTAAGAAATGGAAGAACAGCTCGTTTTTGGACGGACGCATGGAACCAATTACCAAAGCTCAATGGCATTCTCCGCCAACTTCCAGGCCACTTTGGGGAAGAGAAGCATCAGGAAGAGATATGGCATTATTGGACTCAGGAGACTGATCAAGAGTATAGGCAATGGTAGCAAAGTGACACGATAATCAGTAAAGTGGATCACCAAACTATGAGGGATTTTGAAAGGGAGCTCCAAAAACGTCGAATTAGATATTCCGAAGGCAGAGACATCCTTCGACGGGGCTACTTGCCAAGAGGAACCTTCTCCACCACAGAGGCTTATAAAATCATATGTACAAATCCCTTGCCCCTGGATCCCATCTGGGGAAGAATATGGTCAACAGGCACCTAGCCCAAAGTCTCACTCTTCCTCTGGTTGGTGGGGCACCGAAAAATACTCACTTGGGACAAACTCAGGCGAAGAAACTATCATGGTCCCTCAATCTGGGTTAATTGTAACTCTCAGGAGGAAACACTCCAGCACCTTCTGGATTCCTACACCCTTGCCAACCAACTATAGGAAAAGGCCAATTTTCGATGCCAAAGAAGATGTAGGGTGTCAGACGATATCACCGACTCCATTCGCCAATGGCATCAAAATCCCTACAAAAGTGAAGTTCTCAACCAATTATCGAGATTGATTCCTGGACTCCTCACTTGGTGTATCTGGAAGGAAAGGAACAAGTGCATATTCAAAGATCAAATTACTCCACTAGAGATCATCTGGGGCAACTTCTGTCTGAATCTCAAAGAGACATTGGCGCTTCGCACGTGGATGTTGAATGACTTTCCCACTCTGGCAAATGAGAAGGCCATCTGGGCTAATTGGAACATGCCTCTCCCACAGGGAACTCCAACTCAAGCTCCCTCAGAAAGCATCAACACAAAGAAGGAATCCTAGATCTCCCCTCCAAAGCACACTTTCAAGCTCAACTTTGATGGAGCATCAATGATCAGGAGCTCAGAACCAAGTGTCGAAAAAATGCTCAAAAATGAAAGTGCTCGGAATTGGTTCGAACCTAAACGACCGGATAGAGCTCGTCCTCCCGATTCCGGCGCCGCAAACGGTTTGAAAAATGGTCGCCGTATGTGAAAGTTATGGCAAAAACAAAAATTGCCCAATGACCTTTAAAATTTGAATTTTAAAAAAAAAAAATTAAAAGGGAATATTCCACAGAATATTCCGTGGAGACGGACCAATCAGAGGCTGCCACGTGGCAAGCCCGGAGGCCGCCACGTGGCCCCAAAGTGACGTCAGCAAAGTTGGGCGTATGTGTTTCAAAAGCTTGGTGGGTTGGTGATTTGAACACGCGACCTACCATATGCCATGAACAGGCCTTACCGTTAGGCCACGGCAGACAATTTGAAAAATGGGCGGTACATTTTCTCTTTAAAATGTAAATTACAGGCGGCGGGAAAAATTTGGGGGCCAGCCCTCCCCCACCATATGACCACGCGCCCAGAACCAAGGCCCAGCATATAACCAGGCACGAAATCCAATGAAAACCTCCACGTGGTCACATGCAGCGATTTTCGGGCAGTTAACTGCAGTTATGGTTGGCGGAATTTTTGGCGGAGCGCCAAATTTGGCGGGCGTCCAGATTTGGCGGAGCTCCACTAAAGTTAGCTGGAGTCATTTTAGGAGAAACTGGCAGTTCCATTAAATGGCCATAACTTTGGCTAGGAAAGGCGGTTTTGAACGAATTTTTTTTTTATTTTGGGTCTCTTCGACCTTCTGAAGCCATTGGCACAGGTATTTTTGCCATCAGAGGTCATTTACACAGGTTTTGGAGCCGTGGAAGTTCTAGGAGCCACTAGGGCCCAGTATTGTGAGGACTGTTTCAGGTTGCAGGTATCCATTGGAGGTGAACCAGCAGTCAATGCTGAAGGATTCATGTGTTCTGAATCTGATTTTACAGTCTATTTCACCTGTAGATACTTCTATTCAGCTGTAATTCCATTTTGAACCTTTAATCAAAACGAGGACTGACCCATTTGGGAGCCTTGGACCCAACAGACGTAGCCCAGGAGGGGTGAACTGCTTCATCAACTTCTTTTTCATATGTGGTTGATTTATTTTGCAGAACAAATTCATTTTGATGTGTTAAACAGTCAAAGGAAATATTTCTGCTATGCTTGAATGGTTCATGAACAGCTGAAAACTTCATTGGTTTCTTTACTGCAAGACATGGGAATGTTTTAAACATGTTTAATACTGAATTGAATACCTTGCAAACCTTTTTCAAGTAGTTTCAAATTCAGATCAAGTTGGTATCAGAGCTATGTTGTTGTTTCGTTGTATCAAAAGCAGTCAAATAAGCTATAGACAGAGCCTGAAACGAGCCAGGAAGCCTTCGAAATGCTCTTGTTATACAATTGCAAAGTAGATAAATGCTCTTTCAGTCAATCTCTGGTGTAGTTGCCTTTTGATTGTTTTTTTGCAA
Organism: Pinus taeda; assembly: GCA_000404065.3. Classification (NCBI taxonomy): domain Eukaryota; kingdom Viridiplantae; phylum Streptophyta; class Pinopsida; order Pinales; family Pinaceae; genus Pinus; species Pinus taeda. The sequence goes on from APFE031424948.1 coordinate 71,838, forward strand.
AGATCTTCTAACTGTCTTGCAAGTGTTGATGCTACCAGGTTGCTTGAATAAGAAAGGGTTTTTGTTTGACAATTGGTTAAAGCTTGTCATTTGATTGAAAGCTTTGAGAACTCTTATTGGGAATTTTCTTTTGTTTAATTGACCATTTCCATAATGTCATCTTCTTCCACAAGTGAAGGTTCCTCCTTCACAAAATTCTTCAATGATGACATGAAGAATGAGTTCCTAAAGGTGAAGGCCATGGTGCAGACTCTCATTGAGGATCAAAGGGAAAGTGTTAAGCTTCATGGACAATTGATGGCGATGAAGGATGAGAAGGAAATAATTCTTCAAAGACTGCATGACATGGAGAAACAACTCCTTCAAGCTCAAGAAGCTTTGTCCAAGAAAATGCATGAGGATGAGGTAAATCATTCAAACTTGTCTTCAATTTTCTCAATTGAAAAGTGTGTTGGTTCTTTTGAAAAACATACAAGAGGTATGGGGTCCAAATTAATGTTTGAGATGGGCTATCAAGAAGGCAAAGGTTTGGGCAAGCATGCACAAGGCATGGTTGATCCTATTTCAGTTGTGGAGCGACCCAAGAATGTTGGTCTTGGATATGAACAATTTAATGGTGAAGAATTCAAATCTTTGAATGCATGTGATGAAAATTTTAAAAGAACCTTTATCCCAAGTTCTCAAATGAATATATGCCAAAACTGTTTTAAGAATGATTTCCATTACTTTAAGCCATCATTGCAGCAAGTAGAGGGTAAACATGTCGCTTATGGCGAGCATGCAAATGTAAACAATTTTCAAGACAAGCACAGTGATGAAAGTCTGAAAAGGAAAGTTGTCTCCTCTACTAGTTCATCATTTCTCAAAGAAAAAAAGGATGGACATTCTATGCAGCAAAAGAGGAAGTTTTGTTGCACATTTTGTGGTGGATTTAACCATGTTGCTTCAAGATGCTGGTTGAAAAAGAAAGCACACATGAAGCATATGAGGCAAAGAAAACTTTCTCAGAATGTGCTTGAAAGTTGCAAATTTTGTCAAAAGAAGGGACATCATGTTTCTCATTGTTGGACCTTGCATCCAACAAGTCGTCCAAAGCACATGCAGCTTGAGGACAAAAACATTGGCACAAGTGTATCTATGGATTCCATTATCTATGTGGAAGATTCACATGAAGAACTGCTACTGCAACAAAAATCGCCATTGAAGTGGCTTGGTAAGAAGTGGATGAACTTCTTGATACAGTAAGACATACTCCTTTTATACATACAAACTTTGGATGTATGCATGTTTTTCTATGTTGTTGCAAAAATTTTGCCATGAAGGTAAAAGATGAGTATGAGACTCACTCTATCGCAGCAAAAGTTATATTCATTTCAACTTTGAAAGTACATGTACAGGTGATCAAGGATATTGTACTTAAGAGAAAGTTGAAAGATGAACTGCATGCATGAGAATGATATGCATGAGCATAGGGATCATGATGATTTCCTTGTACTTTAAACATGTATGTGTGATTAACTTGAAGGGTTGATTACTTTGCTTTTAATCATGCATGTTAGGAAAGTACTTGATGTTTTGAAGAAGAATCAGTTAATTCTTAAAATGTTAAAGTGTGAATTTGGAAAGACTTCTTTGGTTTATTTGGGACACATAGTAGGAGGAGGTGCTTTGAGGATTGATCCTGCGAAGATTGAGGCTATCATGAAGGGCCTACTCCCAAATCCATAACAGAGGTAAGAAGTTTTTTGGGTGCAGCTCAATATTGGAGGAAGTTCATCTCTAACTTCTCTTCTATAGTAGCTCCTATGCATGCAGTGACAAGTTCTAAGCGTGCTTTCCAATGGGGAGGCAAGCATCAAAAAGCTTTTGAATCTTTGAAAGAGAAGCTCATTCTTCTCTTATTGCTGGCCATTTTGGTGTAAGAAAAACAGTTGCACATCTACAGAGGTATTACTATTGGCCTCGCATGGTAGATTATGTTTCAAGGTTCATAAGAGGTTGTTCATTATGTGCTACCAGCAAGCCTAGTAATAGGAAGCTTGGCTTGTATACTCCTTTACCGGTACCTTCTAGATCATGGGAGAGCATCTCTATGGATTTTGTAGGAGGTTTGCCAAAATCTAGAAAGCAGCATGATTATTTATATGTAGTAGTTGATCGTTTCAGCAAAATGTGTATACTTATGCCTTGTAAGAAAACTATAACTGCTGAACAAACTACTGAATTATCTTTTCATCATGTATGGATTCACTTGGGTTTGCCTACTTCCATTATTAGTGACAGGGATTCCAGATTTGTGGGGAATTTTTGGTCCAACCTATGGGAGATGATGGACACAAAGTTGAAGAAAAGTACTGCTTTCCATCCGCAAACAGATGGACAAACCGAAGTTGTGAACAGACCATTGTGCACCTCTAATGAGAGGATATTGCAGCAAGCATCCAAGCTTTGGATGAACATTTGCATTAACACACATGCTTACAACCGTTGCCAAGCACTCTCACAAACACCTCACCGTTTGAAGCTTGTTTTGGTTACTTGCCAAAATCGCCTCTTGATTTCATTCTTGAGAAAGATGTTCGCCATTGAGGGACATAGTGATGTTGACAAAGCTCGTTCATTCATTGAAAGAATTCAGCAAATACATCAGCAAATTCAAGAACAGCTTGAGAAAAGTCAAGGCAAGTACAAGGAAAGACACGACAAGCATAGAGTCGATCACAAGTTTCAAGAAGGGGATGAGGTATTGGCTATACATCAGTAAGGAAAGGATGCAAGGAGAAGGTAAAAAGTTGAAGCCTATTCGTTATGGTCCATTCAAAATCCTCAAGAAGGTTGGAAATAATGCTTTTCAATTAGATTTGCCTTCCTACATGCAAATGTATTCTGTTGTTAATGTGGAGAACTTACGTTTATATAAACCTCCTTTGATCACTGATCATGAAAGCACTATTCAGCTACCATCTATAGAAGATTTCTCGCCAGAATATTTAGATGAGCTTAAAGAAGATACAATCCTTGACAGAAGGACACGCACTTCAAGGAGGGGCAATGTCGATTATGTTCGAGTTGGTCCCAAAGGCAGCAAACCGAACATGGAAAAGTGGATGGAGGTGGACATAGTGAGGGCGCTGTACCCTCACCTCTTTAACAGGTAGTTGAAGGCTTTTGGGGTCTAAAATCTTCCCAATGGGGAGGCGTGATTAGGGGCTCATGTCCTAAGTGTCAAAAAATGCTCAAAATTTGCTTGAACCTAAACAACCGGATAGAGCTCGTCCTCCCAGTTCCGGTGCCACAAACGGTTCGAAAAATGGTCGCCGTATGTGAAAGTTATGGCAAAAACAAAATCGCCCAATAACCCTTAATTTTTGAATTTTCAAAAAAAAATAAAAAAAGAATATTCAACGAAATATTCCATGGAATATTCCATGGGACGGACCAATAAGAGGCTGCCACATGGCAAGCCTGGAGGCCGCAACGTGGCCCCAAGCTGACGTTGGCAAAGTTGGGCGCATGTTAAAATTTTTGTTGGCAGCGGAGAGGTTTGAACATACGACCTCCATTGAACTAATGCAAAGTTTTACTGTTACACCACGGGCATATCCGTTGAAGAGTTAACGGAAACTTTAACATTTGAAGTTTAAAACACGCAGGGTGGGAAAGGTTTGGGGGCCAGCCCTCCCATTCATATGACCACGCCCCGTGAACCAGGGGCCATAACCAAACATCCAACGCGAATTCCAAGGATAACCGCCGAGCCAACCAACGTGGTCACATGCAGATTTGGTGGGCAGTTAAGTTTCAGTTGGAAGATTTTTTGGTGGAGCGCCAGATTTGGCGGAGCTCCACTAAAGTTAGCTGGAGTCATTTTAGGGGAAACTGGCAGTTTTCATGAAATGGCCATAACTTTGGCTAGGAAAGGTGGTTTTGGACGATTTTTTTTTTTTTTTTTTATTTTGGGTATTTTGGACGTTCTGAAGCCATTGGCACAGGTCTTTCAGCCATCAGAGGTCATTTGCACAGGTTGTGGAGCCGTGGAAGTTCTAGGAGCCACCAGGGCCCAGTATTGTGAGGACTGTTTCAGACTGCAAGTATCCATTGGAGGTGAACTAGCAGTCAATCCTAAAGGATTCATGTGTTCTGAATCCAATTTTGCAGTCTATTTTACCTGTAGAGACTTCTATTTAGCTGTAATTTCATTTTGAGCATTTAATCAAAATGAGGGCTGACCCATTTGGGAGCCTTGGACCCAGCAGACGTAGCCCAAGAGGGGTGAACTGCTTCATCAACTTATTTTTCATCTGTGGTTGATTTATTTTGCAGAAAAAATTTGTTTTGATGTGTTAAATAGTAAAAGGAAATATTTCAGCTATGCTTGAATAGATCATGAACAACTGAAAACTTCATTTGTTTCTTTACTGCAAGACATGGGAATTTTTTAAACATGTTTAATACTGAATTGAATACCTTGCAAACCTTTTTCAAGTAGTTTCAAATTCAGATCAAGATGGAACAAGAAATGTAGGTTATTAAAAGGAATTTGAAGGCGGCATAATATAGGCAAAAGATTTATGCAGATCAACATAGAGAATTTAAGGAGTTCTAGGTTGGGGATCATGTGTACTTTCACATCAATCCCAAGAGGATCTCCTTAAGGATTGGATCATGTGCCAAGATGGCACCTCGATATTGTGTACCTTTCAAGATCCTTGATAGGATTGGACTAGTGGCCTACCGACTTTCACTGCCTCTGAAAATGAAATTTAATGATGTTTTCCATGCTCCATTACTTCAAAAGTATGTCCAGGATGTTGATGTAACACCCTACCCCCACATCTACCCAATTAACTAACCAACCGAGGTAAACATGTGATGAGGAGTTACTAATATATGATTCGACTCCCTATGTGTCAATTAAGGAAGCGAAACTGGTGAAACACATCACACAAACCTTCCACATCAGCAGACGCTCCCTTGATATGGACAAGGGTGCATCTAGAAGGTTTTAGAATCTCCCACAACAAGGGAAAGGTTGCTTCCAGGGACTTTTTTCCCCAGTGTTGTGCCTACGACTCCGGGACTTGTGCCACTTTTCAAGCCCATAATCTAGGTCACTGCCCAAAAACCAATGTAGCTTTTAGAATCCATAATTTACATGAAAATAAGACTTGCAACCCAAAAACTGGCTCTAGGACTAGGCCTAACCATCCCCAACCAGGACTGACATTCTTTCAAACACTTGGCATCAATGAAATCTACAGGACATGATTACAAGATAAAGCATAAATGGCTAATAATTCATATGAGACTTGACAATAAGGATCACTGTGTTGGGAACGAGTTCCCCCAAGGATAGTTTTGGGGCTAAAAGCCCATTTTTTGGGACAAGTTTGTAATAAAGTTGTAAAGTCTTCACATTTTATGGTCACGAAGCATGAAGGTGTCAAGAGTCACAAAGGGTTGTCCACCCTTATTTTGTAAAGTGAAAAGTTGGTTGTAAAGTTCCACCCATGGTCTGCGGACCATGGGATTGTATAAAAAGGAGCTAAGTAAGCTCTAAGTAGTTAAGTAGGGAAGAATGAAGTGAAGAATTAAGCATTGAAGTCTTGGTATAGAAGTTGAAGTATTCTTGGGTCTTAGCGTAGGTAGAGGCTCTACAGCTGAGTGCGTAGAGGCCTAGGGTGGAAGTTCGCAACTGAGTGCCCGGACCCCTGCCACTGTGTGCGTAGGACAGATAGAGTTTGTATTAACTTAAAGATATCAATAAAAATAAGTATTCTGCAATTACTGTGTATTTATTTCTCATTAATGCATCTGATTATATTGCATTTTGGGTTTAATTTACAATGCTCATATGATGTGCGAATATATGTGATTGTGTTAGTTAATTGAACACAAGTAAGGATATTAGTTTACCTTGCAGGTTGAGCCTTATACTGACTCTAAAGAAACTATAATGGCATAAGAAGAACAAGATGGATAATTCACACTGTTTGGAGGAGGGGGTAGAGAGAGAGGTAGAGGAAACAATGGAGGAGGTAGAGGTAATAATGAAGGAGGCAGAGGAAATAGGGAAGTAGATAACTCATTTGGATTCCCTATAGTAGATGAGGAAACACATACCACAATGAAAAACATTTCACCATCTATCCTCCCAAACTTTTTTGGGTTGAGAAGTGAGGATCCTAAAACATTTTTGTTTGATTTTGAAGTCTTGTGCAGAACCTATGACTATCTAGAAGACTCTCAAAGATTCAAATTGTTCCCTTCAACACTAAAAGGGGCTGCCTTAAAATGGTTTACGGGGTTAGTCATTAAGTCCATTAGAACTTGGAATGACATGAAACAGGAATTTTTGGATAGATATTTGGATTATTGTATGCCTACCAATCATAAATATGAGGTGTTAAAAATGATACAAAAGAAAGATTAAAACTTAGAGGATTTGCTTAAGAGATTCAACTATAATTTGAAAAGAGCTAAGATGAACAATCTAGATGAAGAAACTTTGAAAACTCTTTTGTTAAAGGCCATTAGGGATGAATGGATAGATATCCTTAACATGATGGGGAAGGGAGATATCTCTCAACTTCCATTGAGTGACATAGTAGAACTATGTGTTCATCTCTCAAGGGGGAAATCTAAAACCGGGAAAGGGCCGAGAGATCCTTCTCTTGTTAGAGCAAACAAATCTACAATAGGATCTGTAAGTAGGGAAGAAATTGGCAATATGCTTGATGAGTTTAAAACTGACATTTTAGGGAGCCTTAGTGAGAAAATAGAACCCTTAAAATTCAAACAAGCAGAAAATAGAGGCTGATGCTTTAGCCATATTTTGTCCAAAATGTAGAAAGAAACACACTCTAAGGGAATGTGCTTTAGATGCAAAAATTGTAGAAACTTGTATGATTTGTTCAAAAAGTCATGAGACTAAGGATTTCCCTTCAATCCCAGGTCTTAAGGCTATATTTCAAGAGGAAATAGTCCCAAATCCTATAGAATCTCTTTGTTTTGTTGCAACAAGACCTTGGCAAGGGCCACAAAATCAAGGATTCAACAATCCAGTGTATCTTCAACCCCCACCAAACTAGAATTCTTGGCAACAACCTTGGCCTCAACCTCAATCTCAGTATCAGTATCAACCATGGGCACAAGGGGTACAAAATCCTTATGGGAGATTTGCCCAATATTACCAATATCCTCCATCTTATCAAAATTAGCCACAAAATCAGCAACAACTTCCAAATCAAAACCCTCAACTTTCATTGCCATTTCCACCACAACCTCCACAACAAGGTCAAAATCCTCAACTCTTACTTCCATTTCAACAAAAACCAAATCATCTATGTAGGTTTTAACCCTGTATAGAAATTACCTGCATACGAATTCTAAAACAAAGAAAATAAACAATGCGAGAGCATAACACATAAAACACATATGCATAGAGATTTTCCCCTGGATCCCAAAACTAGGACTACCAGCTTGATTTTCATTATGTTCCTTTCAAATGTTACAATATATATTTATATCATGCCGAAGCATCCATTACCATGTACCGAAAACCATCGCGTCCAAAACCATGGACCGAAAACCATAGGTAGGTTCGCCCAACCTAATATAGGGTCCAAATTTTTTTTTCCCAGGGCGCTGCCCCAGACCCCATAGAGGGGGGCTTTTCGCCCCCCTCAAACCCCCCTGTGACCCCCCCACTACCCAACAATCTACTTGCCCAACCATAACACAGCCCAACACTCTACTTGCCCAACAACCCAATATACTTGCCCAACCGTTACCAAACCCCAATAATAAGAACCCTCAGAATGCGTACATGCTAGAAGGACAACAATTTCCAACTTACATGATTCTCCTCTAGATCTTAATGATGTTCAACTTAGATCTGGTAGGATATTATAAAAGGAAAAACCTTCTATGGTTATTCAAGAACAAGGCACTTCTGAGGAGGATTCTCTGAAAGTCAATAAAAGTTTTGAGGGAACAACGCTCCAAAACCAAAACATAGAAAAACAAAAACAAAAAAAGAATCAATAAACACAACTCCTATAATTGAGCAACCAGGATCTACTTCTACACCTCCTTTTCCTGAGAGATTACAAATTGATAGAGGGGTAGAAAAATAGATCTTGTTGCCCAACTATGATTTTCTAGATGAATTGAAGAATGTTTGCATCAAAATTCCTTTGCTGCAAGCCATTAGAGAAATTCCTATTCTAGCCAAGACAATAAAGGAGTTGAGCATCAAAAGACCAAGAAGAAAACTGAGAGAAACAAAAAGAATTCACCTGGTAGGAAAGATAGCAGATATCATGATGGAAAAGATTACCATGCAGAAATATGTTCATCCAGGAAGTACAATTGTCAAGACACATATAAATGGGATTGAAATTCAAAACACATTGATTGACTTAGGGGCAACAATAAACATTATGAGTAGACAAACTATGGAGCAACTTAAACTTCCTAATCTTCTTTACACACCTACCCCACTGCAACTTGCAGATAGATTAATAATTAAACCAGATGGTGTGTTAGAAGATATTTCAGTTTCCTTAGATTCTTGGGAATATCCTGTTGATTTCATGATTTTAACTCCCAATAATAATTTAGGAGGACATCCACTCATATTAGGAAGACCTTGGCTGGCCACAACTAATGCTTTTATTAGTTGTAGATCTGATGAAATGTATATTTCTGATGGTAATTCAACAAAGAAATTTACTTTGTATCCTCCAGCAAAAGCAATAAAAGAAATAGATGACAAGGAATGGATTAGTGATGAAGATGATATTCAACCTCTCTTTACTATATCTGAAATTAGCGAAGATAGTCAAATTTTGAACACATTGGAAAATTTTGAAACATCTTCAAAATATTATCATGCACAATTTCAGGAAATATCTAATATTGAATACTTTTCATCTAGGTAGATGTCTCTCTATTCTATGGAAGAGTTTGGTATCTCTACAATTGAAATTTTTCAAGGTAGGACATTGAACATAAACAAAAACTTGGAGAAACTACAACAAGAGGAGCTAACCAAAATATTACAAAAACATTTTGCTGCATCTGCATGGGAGTGTACCAACATGAAAGGTATTGATCCTAAGACTTGTATCCATCATATCTATATTGAGGAAAACAGAAGACCAATCAGACAACCTCAAAGAAGAATGAATCCAAATCTTAGGGAAATTGTGAAAGCAGAGCTCCAAAAATTACTCATTATAAACTCCATTTACCCAATTTCAGATAGCCAATGGGTTTCTCCTTTAGTAATTGTGCCTAAAAATAGTGTTAAATGGAGGGTGTGCATTGATTACCAAGAATTGAATAAAGAAACCTTGTAAGATCACTTTCCTTTACCCTTTATAGATCAAGTATTAGATACATTAGCAGGTAAAAAGTATTTCTCATTCTTGGATGGTTTTAGTGGTTATAATCAAATTCAGGTAGCACCTGAGGATCAGGATAAAGCGACATTTACTTGTCCATGGGGAACTTTTGCCTATCGAGTGCTTCATTTTGGGTTATATAATGCACCTGCAACATTCCAAAGTGCAGTACTAGGAATTTTTTCTGATCTAATACATGATTGTGTAGAGGTATATCTGGATGATTTTACAGTTTATGGTAACATATTTGAAGAAACTTTGGAGAATTTGGAAAAAGTCCTTAAAAGATGTAAAGAAACAATCCTTTCACTAAGCCATGAAAAATGCTTTATGATTTTTACAGAAGGTATTGTTTTAGGACATCACATTTCAAGAGAAGGGATTAAAGTTGACAAGTCTAAAGTTGAAGTTATCTGTAAATTGTCAATTCCAAATTGCCAAAAGGATGTCAAAAGTTTTCTAGGATTTACTGGATATTATAGAAGATTTATAGAAAACTTCACTAAAATAGCATCTCCACTCTTCAAATTGCTTACAAAAGATTGTGAATTCAAGTGGAATCCTAATTGCCAACTAGCATTTGAAACCTTCAAAGCAAAAATATCTGAAGCACCTATCTTAAGAGGACCAAACTAGAAAATTCCTTTCCATATTTCTATAGATGCTTCAGATACAGCTCTGGGAGTTGTATTGGGACAAAAAGACTTGATTCCTTATGCCATTTACTATACAAGTAAAAATTTGACTCCCATTGAGTTGAATTATACTGTAACTGAAAAAGAGTTCTTAGTTGTTGTTCATGCAATTAACAAGTTTAGACACTATATAATAGGCTATGAAACCTTTGCTCATACAGATCACTCTGCAATTAGATATTTGATGAATAAACCTATTACTAATGGTAGAGTTATAAGATGGATTTTACTTTTGCAAGAATTCAACATTACTATGCTAGATAGACCTAGAAAACAAAACACAGTTGCTGATTTCTTGTCCAAGATTCAGAATATCAAAGAAGACTCTCTGATTGAAGATAAGTTTCCTGATGAATATCTCTTTAAAGTAACTACTCGAACTCCTTGGTTTGAAGATGCTGCTAATTACTTGGTTACAGGGAAGTTACCTTCACATTTATTTCCTAAAGAGAAAAGAAAGATTATTCAAGATAGTGCAAGATATTCATGGATCATTAATGAATTGTATAAAACAGGGCCAGATCTTATGATCAAAAGGTGTGTAAGGGAAGATGAGATGCCTGATATTCTCAAAGCATGTCATGATGAGCCATGGACACTTTGCTAACAAGAGGAAATCCTATAAAATCCTTTCCTTAGGATATTTTTGGCCATCCATCTTCAAAGATGCTAAAGAATATGTCAGAAGGTGCAATAGCTACCAAAGGGTAGGGAAACCTGCTCCCTCAAATGAAATTCCATTACAACCTCAGGTACTTATCGAACCCTTTGAAAAATGGGCTTTAGACTTTATTGGACCTATTAATCCTCCATCTAAGAAGAAAAAGTATATATTGGTGTGCACTGATTATTTCACCAAATGTGTAGAAGCCAAAGAATTACTTTTTTCTAACGAAAATTCTGTAGTTAGTTTTATTTTTGAGGATATTTTTACTCACTTTGGTGTTCCAAGAGAAATTGTGACAGATTAGGGACTTCAATTCACATCCAACATGGTGGAGAAGCTTATGGAGGAATACAAAATCAAGCATAGGAAGTCCACTCCCTATCATCCACAAGCAAATGGTCAAGTGGAGTCTACAAATAAAGTGATTGAAAGAATCCTCACAAAGACTGCGCATCTACATAGAAGAGATTGGGCAGAAAGGCTTCTTGAAGCCTTATGGACCTATAGAACTACATGGAGGAACACAACTAGACATACACCCTATGAACTTGTTTATGGGAAGCAAGTCCTGTTCCCCATAGAGTTCCAATTCAAAACTTTCAAGATGGCAGTTCAATTGGGGATGGATTTATCAAAATCTCAAAATCATAGACTAGAGCAATTGAATGAACTTGATGAAATCAAACAAGAAGCTGTTCAAAGGACTGGTCTAGTTCAACAACAGGGGGCTAAGTGGCATGACAAGTACATCAAAGACAAGAAGTTTCAAGAAGGAGAATGGGCATTGTTATTTGATTCAAAGTTTAAAGATTTTCAAGGGAAGTTTCAAACTCATTGGCTTGGACCATATGAGATTGAAAAAGTTTTCAGTAATGGAGTAGTAAGGATTAGAACAATAGATGAAAGTCAAACTCCTCTCCTTGTGAATGGTCATAGATTGAAAATTTATCAAAAACCAATCTCAAAGGAGGATTTCATCAAGATCTTTTAGAATAATTCTAAAATGAAGTTGGTGAAGAAGAATCCTTCTTATCCACCAACTTAGTCTTTGTTTCCCCCATCTAAAAAAAAATAATTGTATAGGGTTGAAAACCAATCACTGATTGGAATTCTTATACAGAAAATACAGGGTGAAAATCAGAAGCTTCTGACAGCCTATATTTTCCATTTCCTTTTCTATAAAAAATGGTGACTCACTTTGCATTCTAAAAATTTTATTGTTTTATCTCTATTTTTCTTTTGCAAAGTTTCACTTCACTCCACTCTCATATTCCACCAATAAATTTTTCCTCTCCAACATTTCTTCCATCTCCATTTTTCATCTTGTCATATTTTCACTCACACAGCCATCTCCATCCCATTCATTCATAAAGTCATATTTATTCTATGTTTTAAATTTTGCAGTTGTTTCCATTCCATAGCTAATCCTATTCTGTAGCCAATCTGATTCTACAACAACAGTTTGATCATCAGTCCAAGCATAAAAAGCCCAGTTCATAATAAAATTTCATATGCATGTAATTGAGGAGAGAACAACTTTTGAAGACCAATCATATCTAAGCACTTGTGGAAGCAAACAACAAGAGATTAGCAAGCATAAGTTATGGTTCTAAAAGGTAAAAACAAAAACTTATTTCAAATAGCAGTACAAAACATAAGTTTGTATAAGTCATATAATTGCATGACTCCTTGATTTATCATTATGAGATTTGACGGCCATGATGATTCTGCCACACCTTCTGTCTTTAATACCTAACGATCTAATGATGCAATCTCTATTTTAAACTCAAATGTCTTGTACTTAACCTGACTTCTCCAGCACATCTGTTAAATGGTTAGATTCATCATGTGACATATTTGAATACGGCTCTTAAAACCCTGATTATTCATTGATTACACCAAGCTTTTTTCTCTTATACCTCCACAGCCTTTTTGTGCATACAATCACTCTATTTTCCATATATTTTGTGCATACAAACACTTTGTTACCTTGTGCACATAGTCACTCTGTTTTCGTATTCTCTGTGTATAACAGTCACTCTGTTTTTCATACAGTTTACGTATATAGCCACTCTGTTTCCATATACCTTGTGCACACTCTATTTCCAGACATTTTATGCATACAACTATTCTGTTTCCGTATACCCTGTATGAATAGTCGTTTTATCCCATACTTAGAGTTGTTTCACTTCCATATATTTTGTCATTCTGTCACCATATCCATAGTTATTTTTGTTTCTATATACTAGTTGTTCCACTGTCATATACGCAGTCCTCTTTACATAGTCACTCCATTTCTCAATCAGTGAAGGGAATTTTGAAGAAAGGCATAGAACAAAAGTGATGGGGCTCATCGTCATAACTGAACCCATAGGGGTGAAGTACATGGAAGGTTATCCTCAGTTGAAATAAATGTTGCAGAAGGTTGGTTGGTTGAGCTTCATTGAAAAAATCAATAGTTACAATAAATAAATAATCCAATCTTTTGCCAGATCGTTTGATGGGATAGATGTGGAAATAGGTGACATAAAATTTGCAGTGATCGAGTCTTTCATTGTTGAAGCAACCAAGCTACCAAGGCTAGGAGAGAGGTGGTTCAAGAATAAAGAATTTCATGATGAAACATGGAAGGTCATTCTAAAAAATCCAGGTATGGACACTTCAGTTTTTAGGAAAGGAATTCCAATCTCCACACTTAAGGGCAAATGGAGTAGCATGTTATTAATTTTGAAAAAGTTTATTACATGTGAGGGAAGGTTCGGTTCCATGTATGTATATCACATAAGACTGTTAATGAATTTTCTTGAAGATGGATCCCTCAATCTCCCATTTTTCGTATTGAATAGTTTGAGAAGAATGGCCACTAATGTTCAGAATAAAATTGAAGCAATAGAAACCACTCTTTATCACCATGGACTAGTAAAAATTTTAGTTGAACATCACTTAAAGAGTGTAGGGGACACATGGGATGACTTTTTGATCAAAAACTTCTTCCAAGGTGCTCTAGAATTGCTTGAAGGAATTTTTGTAAGAAGAAGTAGGAGAAGGAAGACTAGTCTCACCATTAAAAACACTCCTGAAACTTCAACATAGAAAAACAATGTGGAGGAGCCCATCTTTGAAACGATAATAGAGATCAGAAAGTAGACAAAGCAGAGAAGAAAAATGAAAGAAAGGTTGAGGAAATCCACAAGAATATTCCTAAACCTTCATCATCTAAGGAGGATGAACAACTGCTTTCAAAGAGATTAATCAAAATCAGAGATCAGCTCAATAGAGAGAAGGAGAAGGGAAAAAGGAAACAAGTTGTAGAAGAAGAAATCACAGGCTCCCAAAGTTTGAGGAGAAGTTCTAGACTCAAGGGAAAAGTGAAGAAAGAAAAATCAAAAGAAACCTAGATCATAGATTTGGAGGAAGAAACTCCAACCCAGTCCCATGACAATATCCCATATGAGCAAAGCCCGCAAAACTCTCCTCAACAACACTTTGAAATCAATCCAAGAAGAGCCTCTCGAAGTATTGATCTGGTCCAACAGTAGATTTATGACTACATAGAGTCATTGGAGAAAAAGAGTACATCAGTGGACCCAGGGAATTCATCTAATCTTGAGCAACCTACCACATCACAAGAAACTTTGACTAGCTCACTTAGACAGGAAATTTATGAGCTAGAAGTTTTAAATAGGCATATCCAAAGAGAAAATGAAGCCTTAAAAGAACAGAACAGGTTGGATAAGATTATCCATGATAACGCTATGCTTCACTTGGGCTTATGGCACAAGAAGAATAGAAAACTAAAAAGGAAGAATAAGAAGCTAAATAGGGCACTTATCAACCTCAAGTTCAGATTTCTCATGAGGAAGACTAGGATGGCAGTTGGTACAAAGAAAAGCAAGAAGAGGTTGGATGTTTTGGCTGAAGTCTCAAAACAAATGCAGTAGGAGGAGGGAGTTTACAATTTTTATTGCATGGGGACATGCAATAGCCTAGTAGTGGGGGTATGTTGAGTCCCAAAACTGCCTTTCCCTTAGCTACTTTTCTCATCCTTCCTTCTCTGTTTTTCCATGAAAAATGCATCTTTATCATCAAAGACCATTACACATTGCCTCAAGGAGTATATTTCAATGATTTACAGGTTACACTTTTATGTTTGCTATTTGAATAAGTTTTTGATTTTTAGCTACGGAATGCAGCCACATTCTGTAGCTAATCAGCTGTTCCGCAGCTACTTCCACACTTTTGCAAGTTCCACATGTCAAGAGAAGAAAAGAACTACATGGGTAGCTTGGAAAACACCAAGTATGGATCGTATCCTATTCATTTGGCCTAAATCAACGAGGAAGACTTCGGTCAAAGGGGAGTCAACCTTAGAAGCCCATGGCAAATAGGACTTTGTTCTTTACACGTTTCTCAGTGATGGGATCCAAAGTAGTTTCCTGAGGCCATAGACTTCATTTGCCACCTAAGCAAACAAAATCCAACAGTCATTACCATAAGATTTATGTTTCCAAGCAACCAAGGAAAAGAATTCTGCATACTGGCCTATCTACGTGTTTTGTTGTAGCTTAATTCTCTCTTTAAAATAGTTGTATAATTTCCTATAAATACCTATGTGAAGAATGCAGAAGAAGTTCAGTTTTTGCTATCTAGTACGTTCATATTTCCACTATGTAGTTTGAAGAACTCATTCTTTGTTTTAATATAAGGACTCTGTTTCAATGGATACCTGAAGCATTGTTGAAGTGTTGATTAAGTGCTAATAATCCGAGACCTTTGCAGAGGGCCCCTGCATTGGTCAAGGTTACATTTTATTTATGTTTTTTCTTTCATGGTTAATTGTAAATTCACTGTGTTTTTCCATGATGTTTATAACCATTTTCTAACTCTATTCATAATGCAACTTGTGTTCATAGAATAGCTCTTTTGTTTCATTACTTTCTAGTTTTTTTATCAGTAGCTTGAAGTTGATGTCAGTAGCATAGAGTAATTTAGATTTGTTGATCATTAGTCTTGTTCTTTCATTTAATGTTCATCAGTCTTTAGATTTTGAATGCCATTTTGTTGTTAGTTTAATAACTCATGTTGTAAGTGAATGTTTATGAAATCCTTTTCAGTTGATGGTTCATCTTAAAACTAAGTGGTGAAATTTTTCATTTATGAATGTGTCTTTTTCTGCATTTTTATATTTACTTTTTCTTAGAACAATGAAGTATGGAGTCCCTCCAAATGCTATCACAAGGAGGTAGTTCTCCCAAAATTGTATAGCAAAGTGATAACGCATTTCATTTAGTTGTTGTAGTAGATTAGTTGCAATTTCACTTTCAAACTTAGTCTTTCATTTAATTTCATTTTTAGTTTTAGAACAATGAAGTATTTAATCCCTCCAAATGCTATCACAAGGAGGTAGTTCTCCCAAAATTGTGTAGCAGAGTGATAAAGCATTTCATTTAGTTGCTGCAGTAGATTAGTTGCAATTTCACTTTTAGACGTAGTTTTCATTTAATTTCATTTTCAGTTTTAAGACAATGAAGTATTGAATCCCTCTGAATGCTATCACAAGGAGGTAGTTCTCCCAAAATTGTGTAGCAGAGTGACAAAACACTTCATTTAGTTTTTATGATATATTAGTTGCACTTTCATTTTCAATCATAGTTTTTTCATTTAGTTGCAATTCCATTTTCAGTTGTTCATTATGTTTTGATTCAGCAATTAGACAATAGTTGTAATCTTATTTTTAGTATTTCATTTTTATTTCATCTTAGATAGCTGCAATATCATTTTCAGTTTTAATATTAGCTCTCATTTCATTTCTTTATATTCTTAGCAGCAACAGATTTAAGATTTTGTTAAATATATTGTAGAACATCAGGAATTAAAATATCAAACTTCCAAAACAACAAAAAACTCAAAAACACTGAAGTAGGAAGAGCCATCTAGCACATATAGTGCACTACACTTCATCAATTTACGATACTCGGATTGATAATTTATGTAGAGCAATTAAAGACAATAAATTGACCAAACAATGCTTAATTATAGATACTTGTCAAAGGTACCAGATTGTGCTCAATCTAGGAGAAGTGCTTGTTTTGTGTTCCTTTTGGGACTTTGCTGGGTCATGTGGTTTGTAGGCAAGGACTAATGGTAGATCCCGTGAAGATCGCGGTGATACTTAACTTGGAGGCACTGAGGAGTGTGAAATAGTTGCGCAACCTTGGGACATATTGGGTACTACATGAAGTTTATCAAGGGCTATGCCTAGATTGTAGGTTTTAACCCCATACAAAAATTACCAGCATATGAATTCTAAAACATAGAAAATAAACAATGCGGGAGCATAACACATAAAACACATATAAAAAGAGATTTTCCCTTGGATCCCAAAATTGGGACTACCAGCTTGATTTTTCATTATATTCCTTTCAATGTTTACAATACATTTTGTACATGCAAAAGCATCCAATACCATGGACCGAAAACCATTGTGTCCAAAACCATGGACCAAAAACCATCGCATCCAAAACCATTTGCAAAAATCATGCACAAAACCATAGGTAGGTCTGCCCAACCTAATAGAGGGTCGAAAAAACAAAATTTTCCATTCCTGCACCCCTCAAACCCCCTGTGACCCCCCCGCTACGCAATCAGTGCAACGAAGGGGGGGCTCCACTCCCCCTCTAACCCCCTGGTTAACTACGTGGGCTAGTCATGGAAAGAATATAATACAACCCAACATTCTCCCACTTGTTGTTTTCTTTCCACAGGGGGGCACAAGAGAGCTTAGTAATTTATCTAGCCCTGCAACACCCATTGTTTCTCTACACCAAGAGAACTTCTCAGAGCTCACATATTTTGTCAATGAATTTGCAGTATTCTTCAAAGTGTCCACCTTTACCAGCAACACCTTTTTTTTTTCTATCATATCCCTCACAAAGTGATACTGAACATCAATGTGCTTTGTCTTTGAATGATATGCAGGGTTCTTTGCCAAGAAAATTAAACTTTGGCTATCACAGTATATCCTTATAACTCTCTGTACTAACCCATACTTGAACACAATCTCTGCAACCAAACTGCTTCCTTGATTGCATGAGTAGCTGCCATGTATTATGCCTCTGTAGTTGATAGTTCCACTACATATTGTTTCTTACTCATCCAACTGACTGCACCTACAAATAGGTTAAACACATACCCACTTGTAGATATTCTCTGATCCAGATCTCCATCGCAGTCTGCATCAACAAAGCCATGTATATCCAACACTCTATCCAATCCTGGTCTTCCTTGGTAGCAGAAACCATAATCACTAGTGCCACGCAAATACCTGAAAACTTGCTTCACTATTGTCTAGTGCTCCTTCCCTAGTTTTGACATAAACCTACTCAATACTCCCACTGCATGTGTAATGTCTGGTTTAGTACAAACCATTGTATACATCAAGCTACTGACTGCACTTGCATATGGAACAAGGGACATGCCCTCTTCCTCTTTTTGTGTCTTGGGACACTGTTCAGGGGATAACTTCACACCTACAGGAATAGGAACCTTCATTGGTTTACTATCCTACATATTAAACCTCTGCAGTATTGTCTAGACATACTTCCTCTGGTTTAACCAGAGCTTCCTCTTTGCCTGATCTCTTTTAATTTCTATGCCCAAAATATAGTTTGCAGAACCAAGATCTTTCATGTTGAATTTTGAGGACAATTGGGTCTTCAAATCCTAGATAATTTCTTTGTCATTTCGAACCAGCAACATATCATCCACATACAAGACCAGATAAATAAAACGGTCACCAATTAATTTAAAATACACACAGTGATCTACTTTGCTTCTAGTGAAGCCAAGTCCCCATATAAATGTATCAAATTTCTAATATCACATCCTTGGTGACTATTTTAACCCATACAGAGACTTCTTTAACTTGCATACCAGTTCTTTCTTACCCTTCACTGCAAAGCCTTTAGGTTGCTTCATGTAGATTTCCTCTTTCAGATCCCCATGAAGAAATGTTGTCTTCACATCCATCTATTCTACCTCAAAATCAAAAGCAACAACAATAGATAAAAGTAGTCTAATAGAAGTTACCTTGGCAATAGGAGAAAAAATATCACCAAAATAAATTCCCGGCACCTGGGAATAGCCTTTTGCTACCAACTGAGCTTTGTATTACTCCACCATTCCTTTTGCATTTGTCTTCTTCTTGAATACCCATTTGCTGCCAATGGGTTTCCTTCCAGCCAAAAACTTTACTAGATCCCAAGCCCCATTTTTCTGCAAAGATGCCATTTCATCAACCATGGCCTTTTTCCAGAGTTTGCCATCCTCTGAATCTATTGCTTCCTTCATAGTTCTAGGATCATCGTCAGTAATAAATAAAGCAAAATTTGAATAGAAAGCATATGGACTATACCTTTCTGGCTTCCTTCTTTCTCGAACTGATCTTCTCATACCTAGAGTTTGTTGCTCTTCATATTCTAATTCCTCCTCTGTTGTAGAGTTTAATTCTTCCTCTTTAAGCTCAAACCCTATCTTCTCAGATTGCTTTGGTTGGACTTCATGTTTAATAACATCTTTTACCTCTATGAACACCACATCTCGGTTGTACACAACCTTCCTTGTTACTGGGTTCCAAAGCTTATAACCCTTTAAACCATCCTTATACCCAATAAAGATGCACCTTTCGGATTTACTATCCAACTTGGTTCATTTCTCCTTTGGAACATGTACATATGCATCGCATCCAAATACCCTCAGATGTGAAAGAGAGGGTTTATTACTAGTCCATACTTCTTGTGGAGTCTTATCCTCCAACACTGATGAAGGTGATATGTTGACCAGGTAACATGTTGTCTCCATTGCATCTGCCTAGAATTGCTATCCTAACCTGGCATCGCTGAGCATGCTTCTTACCCTTTCCATCAACGTCTTGTTCATTCTTTCTGCAACTCCATTTTTCTTAGGTGTGTATGGAGTATTCTTCTACCATGATATACCACATTTCTTACATAATTCTTCAAATTCCTTACTACAAAAATCTCCACCGTTATCTGTCCTCAACACCTTTATCTTCTTCTCTGTCTGGTTTTCCACCAAAGCCTTAAATTCTTTAAACCTGTCAAAGACTTTAGATTTCTTCTTAAGGAAATATATCCATGTATTCCTTAAGAAGTCATCTATAAATGATACATAGTACACAGACTTACCCAGTGATGGAATCTTCAAAGGTCCAAACACATGACTGTGCACAAGTTCTAATATATGTTTCACCCTCTTACCACCAGAGGGGAAACTCACCCGATTCTGCTTCCCATATACACAATTTTCACAGAAATCAAAATCCAGAGATCTATTACTCATACTTCTACCATACCTTTACCATGAAGTATTCGAAGGCCCTTCTCTCCAATATGTCCAAGCCTTTGATTCCATAGCATGGTCTTCTCTCCAGAGACCACTAGATTTTCTGCTCCACTTTCAGGAACCACAGAGCTATTGCACCCATCAACAACAGTGCTACCTTGCAGCTTGTACAGAGTTCCAATCCAAACTCCCCACATCAATACCATCTCCCCTAACCATCTTGCAATTATCCTTCTCAAACACTGTTTTTACACCTGTATCATCTAGCTTGCTTGCAGAAATCATATTTCTAGCCAATGTAGGAATATGCAGAACACCAAGAAGTTTTCTAACCCTTCTGCCTTGCAACTTCAACTTTACTTTTCTGCGACCAATGATTCTAGCCTTCCTGTCATCCCCCAAGAAGATATCACCACCATCATATTTCTCATACTCGCAAAACCACTCTCTATGAGGAGTGAAGTGAAAGGATGCACCTGAGTCAATCAGCCATGCCTCATGATCTACATGTGTACTTTAAGAAGCCAAGTACACATGCCAACCTTCATCTAAGGTGGTTTTCGCCTCTACAGAAGGAGAATCATCAGATCCCTTTCCTTTATCAGGAGCTTTATATTTATAGTCCCTTTTGTAGTGCTTTTCCTTTCCGCATTTCCAGCACACCACCTTTACAGGTTTTCCTGGAGATTTATATCTCCCTCTAGTTTTAGATCTCCCACTCAATGACTTATTTTTGTTTCTGTTTTGGGACTGTCCTCATACAGACAAGGCATCACCATTCTAGTTCTCCATATTTTTCGTCTCATCTCCTCTGTCATCAAGGATGAGACTTTTTCATTAAACTGCAAGGCAATTATATTGCTACCTATTGCAATAACCAGAATATCCCACGAATCTAGTAGAGAATGCAAGAAACTGATGCACTTATCTTCATATGAAATTTTAATATCAACAAATAAAAACTTACTTACCATGGTATTAAATGCGTTCATATGCTTTGTCACCGAGTCTCCATCTTTCATCCTTAGGTTATACAAATTTTTTTGTAGGAACAGTTTATTCATTAGAGACTTAGAATGGTACAAAGTCCCTAACTTGTCCCACAAAGCCTTTGCCTTAGCTTCCCCTAATACATTCAAAAATACTGAATCTGAGACACACAATCGTATTGTGCTCTTTGCCTTCTAATCCAACTTCTTCCATTCTTCATCAAGCACTCCCATTGCTTTAGTACCTAGATCTACCACGATCCACTGATCTTTATCCACCAATAGATCCTCCATCTTGAGTTTCAACAACTCAAAACTTTTACCATTAAATTTCTCCATCTCTATCTTTCCACTGCTCGTCATCTTCTTTCACCACTAGAATCGATCTTGTGGATCTTCCACTGAATAGGGTCTACCACAGGCCCGAGTGAAATCCCTCACCAATAAAGACATCCCCTTGAAGCCAAAATAGCTCTGATACCAAACGTAGGTTTTAACCCCGTACATAAAGTAACTGCATACGAATTCTAAAACACAGAAAATAAACAATGCAAGAGCATAACACATAAAACACATATACATAGATATTTTCCCGTAGATCCCAAAACCGGGACTACCAGCTTGATTTTTCATGATATTCCTTTCAATTTTTACAATATATATTTATACATGCCAAAGCATCCAATACCGTGGACCGAAAACCATCGCATCCAAAACCATGTGCAAAAATCATGCACAAAACCATAGGTAGGTCTGCCCAACCTAATATAGGGTCCAAAAAATAAAATTTTTCAAGGCGATGCCATGAACCCCATAAAGGGGGGTTTCCTGCACCCCTCAAACCCCCTGTGACCCCCCCGCTACGCAATCAATGCAACGAAAGGGGGGGATCCACCCCCCCTCTAACCCCTTGAGTGTTTCAACAATTTCCTGACCAGAAGTGAAACCAACCTCAAGACAACGAGTTCCTGACATAACCATCAGCTCGGACTGAAGTGCCTCGACATTGTGTGGGGTTTTGACTTCATTGATAGATAGATCATCATAGACCAATGTCTTGGATAGATTAACAATGGTTGAATCAAAATCATGATCGAATGAGGAAGTAGAGACAACATGAAAACCAAAATCAAAAAATTCAAGATGCTTTTCGACATCCTCATGATTTGATGAATCAGGCAGAGGACTAGATGAGAAATAACTATATTCACCCTCTGTGTTTTTAGAAATGACAAATGACATACTGTACAACTTTTCGGAGGAATATGTGTCCTCTCTACAACGTGATGACAGACTGAAATCCAACGTGTCAAGTGAGTGATCAAAAGTAGAAACATTCGAAAATGACTTTTCAAAGGTGAAATTAGAAATGATAGAATTAGAAGGGATGTCAGGATAAAGCAGATGAGGCACGACTAGAAGGGAATCATCCTTCACTGCATGTTCTTCTTTAGATTCCTGCACACACTCGTCATGAATGATGGTACAGGTTAGCTGCACAACACCAACTCTGTCTACAGCTTGATCCTCATTCACAACAAGTGAGGACTCCAAAATGGAAGAGAACAAGACAGTGCAATTCTGAGGATCAATAGAATTCGGGGATGGATGTTGAGAGAACGAATCCATGTAACAACCAACAAGCTTGCAAGCCAAATCTACGGAGATATCAAGAGCAGGTGGGGTGGGATGATGTGATAGTACAATAGAGGTGTGTGCATGTTCTCCTACATCACTCTGTGGTGGTGGAGTTGCTTGATGAGGTGAAGGTGAACAATCACTTGTGATAGCAACTGTGCCTACCTATGATTGCACAGCTCCATCACCAAAGTGTGTTGAGCGGGGTTCAGATATGTGAAGAAGATACTCAAATCTTCCATTAAGAAATTCCCAATCAATATCATCTTCGAGGAATCGGTATGCAAGATTACAAAAGCGTGTGTAAAACTACTCAACAGATTCATCAGATGCTTTTCATAGTTCCAGAATTTCTTTGTTGAGTGCTTTATAGTTAAAGTGATTGATAGCACGGCCTATCTCTGCAACCATATGAGCAATACAATGAATATATTTTTCAGGCAGCGTGGCACACGAGTGCATTGGGTGCCCTCGAATCATGTAGAAGAACAATGCATAACTCATGTATTCTTCAAAGAATCCATGTCTTTCGCATGAGCCTACAACACCAACCGCATGCCTAACCAAGGCTACATGGCCTCCACCATCATATGTTTTATGAGACAAGTTATCCGAGAGCTTTTCCAAGATGATGAAATCGTTTAGATAAGACATGCACTTCGGAAGAGAAACTCAGTAGTTAGTCATGATAGATATGTAGAGATTCAAAAAATATGTGAGGACTTAGCTTGTCATCTGTCCCTCCTTCCAGCACCAAAATGTTGATGGTGTTGGAACTGCCAACATGTAAGGGGATCTCCCCAGTAAGAAATCCAAATTAGACCTCAGACTGTTTGGTGTAGTAGTCCTAGTAGTGGGTCGTACAATAATTCCTTGACCATGATTTCGCACAGAGGCAAGTAGGATAACTCTATTGGTAGCAAAGGTGTGACATCTACAGTGAGCCAAGGAAGGTGCATGAGAGGTTCTAACACACAAGGGTTGAGATGAGTGCACCCCTTTGAAACCTGGGAAAGCATGCAGTTAAGAAGGGAACACATGAGCGAAGATGCATCATAACATGGAAGGCAAGTTAGGAAGCAATTCAAAGTGATGGTTAAACCAACAACACACTTCAAAAAGATTCATACATACATACACACATAGATATACATGCATGCATAAGAAAACCAATACATATATCATTTAGAGTAAACCAAATAGCATAGAATACAATACAACATATGCATGAAACGTGTTGCCTCTCTTTATATTAAGAAGTGTAAGTTGTATTCATACAATCATCATGTCCAACCACTAGTTCCAATAGCGGAACATTATAGCGACAATTGCCTGCTCCTCCAAAGAGATGTACTTGCTCTGTGCAGTGGAGAAGCCAAGGCTCATTACAATACTATCCAAGCTTTCTCTAAGATACTCCTATCAAAGCTTGGCTAACCAAAATACTTTACAATGAGTTATGAGGTTATATTTATAGCAAAGGGTGGGGTGACCCTTGACATTCCCCTTTGTCACAGTTCATCTACCCTCATGACTCTTCATCTACTTTATGGTTGTTACATCCAACTATCGACACTTGAACTTCCACTTGAAAAGATGTTACATTAAAATGCACATGTGCCCATGTGAGACAAAATGGCTTAAGCAAGCCATGCAAGACATCACTGACACTTGGTCCAATGTGGTGAGACCAATTCTTTACCATGCTTGTGATGGTGAAGGTGGTGAGCTGATGCCAAGCTTGGTTGCCCGTGATGGTGTGTATGCACTCAACGGTGACATCAACTGTCTTCACCTTGGTGAAAGTGTTGAATGGGTAGGATCACATGCATTCTGCTCCATTCCCTTACATGTGCTCAATAACACTTCTCACCTTGTCTGCTCTGTGCCAACTGCTGGGATGGATCTATAACTTGTACAGGTGAAATTTCATCCGTGAGTGCATGTTGTGCCCCCTCTTGTTCCTATTCCTACTACAAATCATTCACTTTTCTTTGTAGCTCATGTTCTCCCTTGAGTTGCTCCTTCAGCACATGCAACTCCTTCTTTATTCCATTCTCTGTCTTTGTGCGATCTTCATGTCACGCCGTCACCTCATAGCCTGAGTCTCCAAAGTTGATTTCATCACCAGTGGATCTACATGAGCTTGCAACTTCATTCTACCTCTGAGTTGTCAACAACCTTCCTCTTGCATTCATCACATCTAGTATGCTACCTTCAGCTGTTATTCATGATGATGCTCACTATGATGTTGTTGTCGTCATATCTTTATGTCCTTGTCTATGAACAACATGATGTCTTCGTGGGTAGGCAAGTCCATAGACACTTGATTAACTACATCTCCAAGTGTGTTGTGGACAGTGTCTTCGACTCTGCTCTCTTGGAAACCATTGTGCCTATATTGTTGAGAGGCAAATGAACACCTGTGATACCTGGAGACATGGAAACACTCATGGCAAGCAATATGTCAGTCAAAAACCAAAATGAACTTGAGAACTGACTTGCAACATACTTGTGTGACTAATCATGAAGGTTGCGCAATTTCCATCGAGAGGTTGGGAGACTAACTACTGAGATTGTGAAAGGAACAGTCTGGGCTACTAGGAGGCTGACTGACTGCTAAAACTATACAATTCACAGTCCAGTCTAGTCGTTGACTCTTGGAATTGCGTAATGTGCAATCTCAGCTGGAAATGGTTGCAGGCTCAATGACTGCATTACGTAATTTCTTGGCCAACAATCATTGTCCCTCAGAATTGCACAATGAAATACTGGAGGATAGTCATTGGGAAGAAATTTACATTTCTTGAGAGGAAGATAGAGCCCTCCCTCTGAGGATTGCACAATGTTGTCTTGGTGAGGTAGAGTCTGGGCCAAGGCTACCCAGACTCGCCGACGGGCAACTGAAAGTGAATGTGAATGCGAATGCATGGTGATACTTAGTGTAAACATAAGTGAATGATCGTACATGAAAATTGTGAATGAGAGATTTAGAAAATAGAACAACATGGATGTGGGTGAGGTGAGTCACCGAATTGACGACAATTCATGAAAAACAATTTCATGCATGTGACAACAATGAGATTTTAATGAAAACTGAAATGGTGCTAGTACAAGCTAGTATGTATCAAAATGAGAGTAAGTGCTCACTGAAATCAAGCAGACAACATTCATATGAAGTGAAACACAAAAGCCACCAAAAATACAACATAAGATATGGAAAGTAAGCTTACCCCAAAACGGCTGAGTTGAATGTGCTGACGACTCCTAGATGTGATGTGGGATGTCAGAGCTATAAGTTTGGTGTTAGGAATGAGCTCTGCATCATCTCATTCATGATTTTTCTTAAAATCAAAGTTGTGATGTGCATTTCACAAATCTATTGAAAGTGACACTTGGTGGGAGGTTTCTGAAATGATCCTTGCATGTAACCTCCAATTACTAAAAATAGATCCCTGAAATAAGGGATTCCCTTGCATGCTACCTTGGGAGAAGCATCCCATGCATGCAAGTCAGCTTTGCTTGGTCCTAGAAGGAAACGGTTAACTCAACTGCACATGCAACAGTCTGCTCAGTCTGGAGGAAGAAATTTGCGTATTTCTGGGAGGGAGCTAAGCTGGATGCCCAAGAGATTTGCACAATTTTTGGGTAGAGAAGCTAATTGCTACCCAGGATTGCATAATTCCTGGGCTGAGTATCCCTACTGGGAAGAATTGCACAATTTTCTGGATGAAGCCTGACTAAGAGAATTACACAATTCTGGAGCCGAGCAAGATACTAGACAGAATTGAGAAAATTCTGGATGGAAGGTTGGTTTCCCTCCAGAATTGCGCAAACTTTTGAGGGAGCTACTCATCCTGCAGCTAGACCAAGTTTGGGAGAACAGCCTGTGAGGAGAGTGCAACATGCTTTGATGGACAGGTTGTCTTTCTGTAAGAAAATAATTGAAGCTTGTGTACTTGACGAAGAAAGACATGCTACTATGAAAGTTTGGTAGGGAGGCTCCAAAATGAAGCTAAGGTAAAATTTTAGAGGGTGGTTGTAGCCGCTACAACACTTGGTGACACACTGGTAGAACTCCAGCTCTTTGAATGGACCTTGTTCGTGAAAAGCAAGTCTAACACCTCTGGAAGTTTTGTTTAGTTCACAATTTTTCTTGGTTTCATACTGGCTCAATTGTAAGATGTAGCATCTCCCAAGCTCTTGGTCGATTGACACACATTCCAAGCCAAGGCAACACAATTGTTTCGATTCGGGTTTAGGGATATATTGGTGCACAAGCAATATAATGTCAGAGTCTTAGCTTCATCTCTGGTGTTGCTCCACTGCTAACATGCCTAGAGAGTAGCCCAACAAAGTCACATAGGAACACAAGCATGGTTCCATTGGTAGTGAGCCTGGTCAGTACCCCGGTGGAGTTACTTGCATCACCTCTCTGTGCAGGAATATTTTCTCTTCTTTCACCTTATTAATTCTCATTTTTTTCTTTCACACTCTTTTTCACTTTTTCATTTTTTCATTTTTCATCTTCATGATTATGCACAACACTTATTCGTTTTAGAGGCAAAAGAGGGATCCCAACCTATTGAGAGAAGAAGAGGTTGTTCGTACAGAGAAGTAGTTTATTATACCTTTGACATACCTGTTAATGTTTTCCCCCCACCTTACTCTACTTGACTGGGCAAACAAAGGCTAACCCAAAAGCAACTGACTAGAGTAGATGATACTAGTTAGCATGCAAGTGTTCTGTTTTGACCAGGGTTTACGTCAAACATTATGTATTTTCCATTGATGTATCATGGACTAAGGACAACAAGTTCTTACATAAGAGAGTAGACAACATATAACCAAATGTTGATAGTTGTACAAGTCCTCTTGAACTTTAACCAGCTTGTTTCAAGGGTCATACATGGTTTCATGCGAAAATAAGCTACGAACAAAACAAGGAAACAAACAAAAAAGCAAAGTAGAAGCAAAAGCGAAAGTGAAAACGAAAGCAAAGTGAGTAAGAAAACAAGAAAGTAGACAAACAAACCAATCAAAGCAAGTAAGAAAACAAGCATGAAAGCAAACACTACTCCTACTCCTAAGATAATGGTGCATGGGCCATCTCACATCAAGTGATACTTCCAATGCAGCCACCGCCGCATTGGTTGACCCATGTTGGTGAAGGCATGCTTTGCAAACAAGATAGTTGTGCGAAACAACAAACAAGATAGTTGTGCGAAACAACAAACAAGAAAGATGTAACAATGAAGACAAACTCACTCTGAATTTAAAAGTGTCCATAGGACAAAAATGAGTGAAAGTGCATGACATGCACTCTGTGGACTTGCCATGGTGTTGTACTATGCTGCATGCGAATCTTGAGTGTATTCATTCTCTTGACTGTTATAAGCAAGAAAACATGAGAAAGGTAGACCACTTACGTTGTGCATGTGTGCTTCTTTTGTCAAATTCCTCCAATGCATGAGCTATGGGATTGTGTAGTTCGAGTGGAGGAAGTGAAATCTAGGTGTTAAGTTGATCTTCAATGCAAAGCAAAGAGTGATGAGTTGCCTTGAGTGTTTCAACAATTTCCTGACTAGAAGTGAAAAAAACCTCAGGGTGGTGAGGGCCTGACATAACCATTAGATCAGACTGAAGTGCCTCAACAACGTGCGGGGTTTCGACTTCGTTGATAGATATATCATTGTAGACTAGTGTCTTGGAAAGATTAACAATAGTTGAATAAAAATCATGATCAGATGAGGAAGTAGAGAGATCACGACAACCAAGGTAGAAAATTTAGAATGTTTGTCGACATCCTCATGATTTGATGAATCGAGTAGAATGGTAGATGAGAAGCAAAGATGTTCACCCTCTGTGTTTTCAGACATGACATATGACAGATTGGATAGATTTTTGAAGGAAGATGTGTCTTCTCCGCAACGTGATGACAGACTGACATCCGACATGTCCTGTGAATGATCGGAAGTAGAAACATCGGAAATGAGATTTCACAGGGGAAATCATCATTGACACAATCACAAGGGATGTCAGGATAAAGTAGATGAGGTGCAGCTGGAAGGGAGTCATACTTCATTGCAGGTTCTTATTTAGATTCCTTCACACACTCATCATGACTAATGGCACAGGCTGGCTACACAACACGAACTCCGTCTACATCTTGATCCTCGTTCAGAGCAAGTGAGAAGTCCGTAATGGAAGAGAACAAGACAGTAAAATTTGGAGGATCAATAGAACACGAGGATGAAGGATGAGGGAATGAATCCATGTGACAACCAATAAGATTGTAAGCCAAATCTACACAGATATCAAGAGCAAGTGAGGTGGGAGGATGTGATAGTTCAACAAGGGTGTGTGCATGTTCTCGCACATCACTCTGTGATGGTGGAGTTGTTTGATAAGGTGAAGGAAGATAGTCACTTGTGACAGCAACAGTGCCTACCTGTGATTGCGCAGCTCCATCACCGAAGTGTGCTGAGCAGGGTTTGGATATGTGAAGAAGATATTCAAATCTTCCATCAAGAAACTCCCAATCAATATCATCTTCAGGGAATCAGTATGAAAGATTACAAAAGTGTGTGTAAAACTGCTCAACGGATTCATCAAGTTCTTTTCATAATTCCATAATTTCTTTATTGAGTGCTTTATAGTTAAGGTGATTGAAAGTATGGTTTATCTTTGTGACCAGATGAGTAAGAGAATGAATATATATTTTTTAGGCAGTGTGGCACAGCAGTGCATTGGGTGCCCTCGAAGCAGGTAGATGAACAGTGCACAACACATGTATTCTTCAAAGAATTCATGTCTTTCACATGAGCCTACAATGTCAACTATGTGCCTAACCAAGGCTATGTGGCCTCCACCATCATATGTTTTATGGGACAAGTTATCCGAGATCTTTTCTGAGGTGATGAAATTGTTTCCATAAGACATACACTCCAGAAGAGAAACTTTGTAGTTAGTCATAATAAATATGTAGAGATTTAAAATAGATGCGAGGACTCAGCTTTTCATCTGGCCCTCCTTCTAGTGCCAAAATGTTGATGGTGCTAGACCTGCCAACATGTAAGGGGATCTCCCTAGTAAGAAGTCCCAATATGACCTCAGATTGTTCGGTGTAGGAGTCCTAGCAGTGGGTCATACGGTAATGCCTTGACTGTGATTTCGCATAGAGACAAGTAGGATAGCTCTGTTGGTAGCAAGGGTTTGATAGCTACAGTGAGCCAAGGAAGGTGCATAAGAGGTTCTAACACATGCGGGTTGGGATGAGTGCACCCCTTGGAAACCTGTGATAGAATGTATTTAAGAAGGGAAAACACGAGTGAAGATGCATCACAACATGGAAGGCAAGTTAGAAAGCAATCCAAAGTGATGGTTAAACCAGTAGCACATTTCAAAAATATTCATAAATACATATATAGATAGTTATACATGCATGCATAAGCAAGCCAATATATATATCATTTAGAGTAAACCTGATAGCATAGAATACAATACAACATATGAATGAAACGTGCTACCTCTTTTTATATTAAGAAGTGTAAGTTCTAGTCATACAATCATCCATGTCCAACCACTAGTTCCGATAGCAGAACGTTACAGCCACAACTGCTTGCTCCTCCAAAGAGATGCACTAGCTCTGCGCAGTGGAGAAGCCAAGGCTCATTACAATAATTTTCAAGCTTTCTCTAAGATACTCCTATCGAACCTTGGCTTACCAAAATCCTTTACAATGAGTTATGAGGTTTTATTTATAGCAAAGGGTGGAGTGACCCTTGACATTCCCCTTTGTGATAGTTCATCTACCTTCATGACTCTTCATATACTCTATGGTTGTTACATCAACCTATCGACACTTGAACATCCACTTGACAAGACGTTACATTACAATGCACATGTCCCCATGTGAGACAAAATTGCTTGAGCAAGCCATGCAAGACATCACTCACACTCAGTCCATTGTGGTGAGACCAACTCTTTGGCATGCTTGTGATGGTGAAGGTGGTGAGCTGATGCCAATCTTGGTCATCTGCGATGGTATGCATGCGCTTGATGGTGATATCTTGTTGAAGAAAACTCTTGACTCCTTTGTGTCTGGGTGCATTGGTATGGCTTCTCCATCCAACTCATATGCTAGCATGTGTGTGGTGTTCTTGGGTGTGGCTAAATCGGAAATATATTGATGCATAGTGTCCATGTTGATCTTCTAGTGTGTGCTGGTGGTCATGCACATCAAATGTCAACTACATGTTCAGCTCCAGTCAGACTTGCTTCTTGTCTTCACCTTAGTGATTGTGCTGAATGGGTGGGATCACATGTGTGTACACAATGACATGCATGTTGCTTCATTCCCTTGCATGCGATCAACAACAATTCTCACCTTGTTTGCTTCATGCTTGATGCTAGGATGGATCTACAACTTGTATGGGCGCAGTTTCATCAGTGAGTGCATGTTGCACCCCTAGGTGTTCCTGTTCCCGCTGCAACTCATTCTCTTGTCTATGCAGCTCATGTTCTTCCTTAAGTTGCTGCTTCAGCACATGCAACTCCTTCTTTGTTCCATTCTCTGTCGTTGCGCGATCTTCATGTCGTGTCGTAACCTCATAGCCTAACTCTCCGAAGTTTCTCTCATCACCAATGGATTTGCTTGAGCTTGCAACTTCGTTCCACGTTTGAGTTATCAACAAATTTCCTCTTGCATTCATTGTATCTAGTATGCTGCCTTCAACTGTTTTTCATGATGTTAGTCGATGTGATCCTGCCGCTGTCATATCCTAATGTCCTTGTCTACGAACAACTTGATGTCTTCATGAGTATGTAAGTCCATAGACATTTGATCTACTACATCTCCAAGTGTGCTCTAAATGGTGTCTTCGACTCTGCTCTCTTGGAAACCGTTGTACCTGTAATGTTGAGAGGTAGATGAACACCTGCGATACCTAGAGACATGGAAACACTCATGGCAAGACATTTGTCAGTCAAAAACCAAAATGAACTTGAGAACTGACTTGCAACATACCTGTATGAATTATCATGAAGGTTGCGAAATTTCCGCTGAGAGGTCAGGAGACTAACTGTCGACATGCACAAGGCATAGTCTGGGATGGTGAGAGGATGACTGACTACTCGAACTGTGCAATGCACATTCCAGTCTAGCTGTTGACTACTGGAATTGCACAATGTGCAATCTCAACTAGAAATGGTTGCAGGCTCAGTGACTGCATTCCGCAAGTTTTTGGGCCAACAGTCACTGTCCCTTGGAATTTTGCAATGCAAGACCATAGGATAGTCACTTGGCAGAAGTGTGCATTTCCTGAGAGGAAGACAGAGCCTTCCCTCTCTAGATTGTGTAATGTTATTTTGGTGAGGTAGATTCTGGGCCAAGACTGCCCAGACTCGCCAATGGGCAACTAAAAGTGAATGTGAATGCAAATGCATGGTGGCACTCAGTGTCAACATAAATGAACGATTGTACATGAAAATGGTGAATGATAGATTTAGAAAATGGAACAACCTGCATTGGGTGAGGTGAGTCGTTGAATCAGAAACCATTTGTGAAAAACAATTTCATGCATGCAACAGTAGTAAGATGCTAATGAAAATCGAAATGGTGCTAGTACAAGCTAGTATGTATCTAAATGATAGCAAGCGCTCACTGAAATCAAGCAGACAAGATTCATATGAAGTGAAAGAAAAAAAGTGCTAGAAATGAAACAAAAGACATGGAAAGCTGGCTTACCCCAGAACAGCTAACGTGAATGTGCCGATGGCTCCTAGATGTGATGTGGGATGTCAGAGCTACAAGGTTGATGTTAGGAATGAGCTCTGTAGCATCTGGTTCACGAGTTTTGATAAAATCAAAGTTGCAACGTGCATGCCACAAATCTAGGGAAAGTCACACTTGGTGGGAGGTTTCTAAAATGATCCTTGCATGTAATCTCCAACTACTAAAAATAGATCCCTAAAACAAGGGATGCCTTTGCATGTTGCCTTGGGAGAAGCAGCCTATGCATGCAGGTTAGTTTTGCTCGGTCCCGGAGGGAACCGGTCAACTCAACTGCACATGTAACAGTCTGCTCAGTTGGGAGGAAGAAATGCGCATTTTTGGGAGGGAGTTGGGCTGCCTCCCTAGGAGATTTGCACAATTTTTGGGTAGATCAGCTGACTTTTTCCCAGGATTGCACAATTCCCGGGGTAAGCAGCCCTACTGAGAAGAATTGGATAATTTTCTGGATGAAGCCTAATTGATAGAATTGCACAATTGTGGAGCCTAGCAGGCTACCAGACAGAATTGCGCAAATTCTAGAGGGAAGGTTGGTTTCCCTCCAGAATTGCACAGAATTTTGTGAGAGATACTCAACCTGCAGTTGGACCAAGTCTGGGAGAACAACCTGGGAGGGGACAAACATGCTCTGATGGACAGGCTGTCTTTCTGTAAGAAAATCACTAAAGCTTGTGTACTTGATGAAGCAAGACATGCTGTTGTGAAAGGTTGGTAGGGAGGCTGCAAAATGAAGCTAAGGGAAAATTTTGGAGGGTGACTATAGCCGCTACAACAATTTTCGACATATTGGTAGAACTCTAGCTCTTTGAACGGACCTTGTTCGTGAAAATCAAGTCTAACACCTCCAAAAGTATTGTTCAGTTCTCAGTTCATCTTGGTTTCACACTGGCTTGATTGTAAGATGTAGCATCTACCAAGATCTTGGTCAATTGACACACATTCCAAGCCAAGGCAACACCATTGTTTCAATTGGGGTTGAGGGGTATATTGGTGTACAAGTAGTATAGTCGTCAGAGTCTTAGTTTCATCTTTGGTGTTTCTCCACTGCCAGTAGGCATGGATAGTACCCTGGCAAAGTCACATAGGAACACAAGCATGGCTCCGTGCCAGTGAGCCTGGTCAGTACACCAGCGGATTTACTTGCATCACCTCTCTGCGCAGGAATCCTTTCTCTTCTTTTGCCTTATTCATTTTCATTTTTTTTCAACATATTTTTCACTTTTTCATTTTTTCATTTTTCATCTTTGTAAATGTGCACAACACCTATTCATTTCAGAGATGGAAGAGGGATCCCGACTTATTGAGATCAGAAGAGTTTGTTCCTAAAGAGAAGTAGTTTATTATACCTCTGACATGCTTATTAAGGCTTTCCCCATCACCTTACTCTACTTGACTGGGCTGACAAGGGTTAACCTAAAAACAACCAACTAGAGTAAGTGATACTAGTTAGCGCGCAAGCGTTGTGTTTTGACCAAGATTTACTTCAAATAGTACATATTTTCCATTGATGTATCATGGACTAAAGACAACAAGTTATTACATAAGAGAGCAGACAATAGATAACCAAATTTTGATAGTTGTACAAGTCCTCTTGAACCTTACCCATCTTGTTTCAAGAGTCATACATGGTTTTAGGCGAAAATAACCTACGAAAAAAAACAAGCAAACAAACAACAAATAAAAGCAGAAGCAGAAGCAAAAGCAAAAGTAAAGCGAGTAAGAAAACAAGCAAGCAAACAACCAAACCAATAAAAGAAAGTAAGCAAACAAGCATGCAAGAAAGTAGACTAAAAGAAAACACTACTCCTACTCCTAAGCTAATGGAGCATGGGCCACCTAATTTGAAGTGATACTTCCAATGCAACCACCGGCGCATTGGTTGACCCATGTTGGTGAAGGCATGGTTTTCAAACAAGACAGTTGTATGAACCAACAAAAAATAAATATGTAACAGTGAAGAAAATCACACTCTGAGTTTAAAAGCATCCATAAGACAAAAAAGAGTGAAAGTGCATGACATGCACTCTGTGGACTTGCCATGGTGTTGTGCTACACTGCATGCAGATTTCAAGTGTATGCATTCTCCTCAATGTGACAAGCAAGAAAATGTGATAAAGGTAGACCACTTATGTTGTGCATGTGTGCTTGCTGTGTAAAATTCCCCCAATGCATGAGTTATGGGATTGTGTAGTTCGAGTGGAGGAAGTGAAATCTAGGTGTTTGGTTGATCTTCAATCCAAAGAAAAGAGTGATGAGGAGCCTTGAGTGTTTCAACAATTTCTTGACCAGAAGTGAAACCAACCTCAGGATAGCGAGGGCTCGACATAACCATCAACTCAGGCTGAAATGCCTCAACACCTTGTGGGGTTTCAAATTCATTGACAGATAGATCATCGTAGACTAGTGTCTTGGACAGATTAACAACAGTTGAATCAAAATCATGATTGGTTGAGGAAGTAGAGATATCATGACAACCAAGATCAGAAAATTCAGGATGTTTATCAGCATCCTCATGATTTGATGAATCGGGCAAAGGGGTAGATGAGAAGCAAAGATGTTCACCCTCAGTGGTTTCAAAAATGACAGATGACAGATTGGACAGATTTTCAAAGGAAGATGTGTCCTCTCTGCTATGTGATGATAGACTGGCATCCGACGTCTCCTATGAATGATCATAAGTAGAAACATTTGGAAATGAGTTTTCACAGGGGAAATCAGCAGTGACAGAATCACAAGGGATGTTAGGATAAAGCAGATGAGGCGTGCCTGGAAGGGAGTCATTCTTCACTGCGGGTTGTTCTTTAGATTCCCCCACACACTCATCATGAATGATGGCACAGGTTGGCTACACAACACCAACCCCATCTACAACTTGATCCTCGTTCACAATAGGTGAGGAGTCTGGAATAGACGAGAAAAAGACAATACAATTTTGAGGATCAACAGAATGCGGAGATGGAGGTTGAGGTAACAAATACACATGACAACCAACAATATTGCAAGCCAAATATGTGCAAATATCAAGAGCAAGTGGGGTGGGAGGATGTGACAGTTCAACAAAGGTTTGTGCATGTTCTTGCACATCACTCTGCGGTGGTTGTTACCAGGAATAGTGTCCACTTGGATGCTACTATTCCCACTAATATTGGTATCTATCTTAGAAACAAACAAGTAAAGTCTACTTTCGTTTTCCTTTATGAAAATAGATAAGAGTGGAACAAAGGAGACCAACCTTAGTCTTGCACTTGATTTCCTTGTTTGATTCCTCTCCTTCCTGATAGAGCTTTGCTGCTTCTTTTTCATTTGCCCAGCTTCAAAGAGCACCTGTGGAATCACAGCAACATACTACTATCGAAGAGCAATGATCTATATTCATAAATAACATAGGACCAGATATGTGTTAACCACACAAATTCATATATAAGCAAACATACAAGAATATGGAGGAAAACTTGAATATCTTTATTAAGATCAAGAACAGCAAGAGGATTACAACCATATTTTCTGACCCAGCATCATCCTCCAGCAAGAAAGCCCTTCTTCACCTCAAGTAAAGCTTAGATCACCCAACACTATGAAGTTACACCAGAAAACCAACAACACTTCTCTACAAGGTACAATATTCCATCCTCTAGATCTCTGTGATGAGGGATCCATATATAGATGATTGTAGGGGGGTGAGTCATCTTCTGGGGTCTTGATTAGTGTCCTCTCTCTGATAGTTCTTGATTCCACTTGGAGACTGATGATCTCTTACTCATCCCTGTTCGAAAACAGAAAGGGAAGTGTCAGAGGAGAAGCTTCTAGAAGATTCCATGATCTTCCACCTCGCAAATTGTCCCTGCCATTTGTCCATTCTCGCCCATCGCACCCTACAGAGGTGCCATTCAATATGCATCGCACCCTGTACACTGGGAAGCTGATATGCATCTCACCCTCTACACTGGGTATTTAGTATGGTCCAGTTTTGACCATTTCTGAGCAGTTTTTAGTGGAGAACTTCTCGGAGATGATGTAATCAGCTGACCTTGTTCCTTTAGACAGTGAAGCAACTCTTTTAGGGACTTAGGAGCCCTCAGTTTATGGACATTTATGATTGGGGTTGAAGTGCCCAAAAATGTCTATAACAATTGCCCACTAAAGCATGAGGTCGTTAATCTTTTGATGTCGGGTGAAATGCTTTACCATGAGGATCTGAAGTTTTTTCAAGCTGGGAGGCGACCTGTAATAAGATACAATACAATACACTATTTTGACAACATTTTTTCATGATCTAGCTGAGGCGGGCATTCCCATGCTCAGCTTTATAAATTCATTTTCATGTACATAGGACAGACAATCGTCTG
>APFE031424948.1:110014-125741 GCA_000404065.3 Pinus taeda
CAATTTTCCCCAGTCATTGCTAACCAGTACCTCTTTATTTTTGTCAAGCTTGAGGAGGATAACATATGCTTGTTCTATAATCCCCCCTTTGGGCAAACCTGTCACTATATTTTAGCGAGCCTGGCGACAGTGAAACTCGTTCTCGTCCATTTGGACGAGTTTGTCGCTATTCAATTTTAACGAGTTTAATGACAAAGATAACTCGATCCTTTTCAATTTTATAGAGTATGAAAGGGATGGAAAGGAGAATCCAAAGATTCTTTTTCGCCATATAAGCCCTTAAGTTTGAAAAAGCGTAAAATAATACGAAAGGGATGAATTTTCGATAGTTTTAATGAGCCTAACAAGACAAGCGCTCGATCTTTTTGTGTAATAATCCCTCAGGTCCAGAAAGATTAAAATCTAGAGGAGGGATAACACTTCCGATGACTTTAACGAGTCGGAGAGGCTAATCGCTCGGCAATCTTTTCATATTTTATGAGTCAGTTGAAAAGAGCTTAAAGGAGACTCGTTTTTGAGGAACGAGTGATGATTTCGGGTAGCAGCTGATTCCAGGTAAGGTTTGGAATTTTCCAAATCACGGCAGTGTCACAAGGATGGCTAATAGAATCACTCTTCGCAAGATGTTCCTCGAAAGGGTAAACAATCATATGGAGGTGAATGATCGACTAAAAACAGAGTGGAGGTGATGATGAGAACATGACCAAGGCTCAAAAGCTGGCGATAAGGCATTCACAATGGTTATTTATCGGTTCATTTTTTAATGAGCTTAAACTTTGGGGGAAAGATTTTCTCATGTCTTATGTTTATTTTTTAACGAGCTTAAACTATGCGCTAAAACTGATCGTGATAATGGTCATTGATTCCTTGATTCGCCATTAGCATTTTGTTCTTTCAAAGATTGTACTACCTCTCATTTGCTTCATCAAACCGATTAGAAATGAAAACATATGCTTGATAAATGAGTTAAGAACACTAATATTTTACTTGAATTATGTGAATGGTAAATTAAAAGTGACTTTTACCTCTCATTTTACCATTTCATTTGAACTTGGTTTGTTGGAGCTCTAGAGGTGCTTTCCCCCTTGATTTTCACCAGCTGATTCCGGGAGATTCTGTGGACGATTCCTGACGTCGTCTGGACCAGGTAGGAGCTAAATTTGTGCTCTTCAATTTCATTCTTTTCTTTTTGAATTCTGAGCTTGTTTCCTTGCTTTGCTGAGCCTCTGGGGTTTGAACAACTTGCCCTAGCTCCATCGCACCCTTCCTTAATCGAAAGGTGCGATGCATACTAGTCTTCTCACTAACTAGTCAGTATGCATCGCTCCTAGTACACTTATTGGGGTGCAATGGGCACAAGGAGGAATCTTTTTGCACAGTTTTCTCATAGATTTTTGCCTTTTTTTTTTTACCAACTGAAGATCCTGACTCTTCTCTTGTTTTTTTTTCAGAGATTCATCGGAGCAAAATGGTTGTTACATGGTGAGAACACGAGCATGAAGAAGAGGACACTGTTGCTTTACATGATTCGGGCACAGCAGCTGCATTGCGGAACTGTGGGTTGTTGAAGTTTTTCCATATCGCTAGCATGAGGCAACAAATCAGCTTGTTGCAATATTTCCTCAATGCCTGGGATCCTATCAACCAAGTGTTCCAGATTAGGGGCAAATTGATCCCCTTGACTGTCGTGGACATCTATTTTCTGACCGGTTTATTGAGGCATGGTGCCCCTCTCTCATTATCGGACTTCGCCCATGGGGGTGAGTCCGTGAGGGAGTATATTCACCGGCACTGCAGAGAGGGATCTCAGCCGAGTACGGATGACAAGATCAATATCTGAGGTGTCACTGATCGGCCCTTGCGGACCATTCTGTTCACTTTTGCTAGATTGGCTAGTAGTTCTGCTCTTCATATAGCTAACAGGTCTTACATGTAGTATGCTTTGGAATGCCTTGAACCGAAGGTGTTCAACTGGTGTGATTCAGTACTCTCTGTGATGAAAGAACAACTGGCCAAGGTGAAAAGCGGAAGATCCAAGAACTTCAGCTATGGTTCTATTTTGATCGCTTTCGCTTTGGAGAGAATCCCACTGATGCAGCCGCAGTACATCTCACTTGGCCTACCTTCACTGACTGAACCACAGATGTAGAGATGGGTTGACCTCATGTCTCGACACACTGGCCAGCCTCAGATTTCCTTTTCTGATACTTTCTTTGAGTGGTTCAATCATCAGGAGATGGTCTATGCCAAATTTCCATATGCTGGCACGGATTTTTGGGGTGACCCGGATTTGGTGCTGCCGGCCGGCGAGCAGTGGGGTGCTATGGGTAAATCTTCTTACCATATCTCTATTTATTGTTCTTATAATGTTCTTATGCTTTCTTATATCAAGACTAATCAAAACTCATGTGCTCATGCAGATATTGGACCAGTTCGACCGGCAGTATGCCGCAGAGACCCAACGGTCACTCCAGCAGGAGAGGTTGTGGGGAGGGCCATCCTTCGAGACCTTGACGTGGTCGAGACTCTTTCAGCACTATAGGACCAGATCGAGGGTCTTACCCTTGGTATCCCAAATGTGAGGACCGACGAGCTGCCTTTGCAGTTGTAGCAACATACTACTGGAGTGTCGAGTCGATGGACTAGGTGTTTACGCATGATTGCACAGGCGGTGACTTGCTATCACCAGCACCATTAGACTAGGGTGCCCCATAGCATTCTGAGTTTTTGGGTCATTTGACTGATTTTGTCTTGTTTACAGAACATTATGTATAAACTATAAACATTTATGTGTATATTTTTGATTTTCGGAGCTTTATTTTGGTTAAGTTACATGATCCTACTGCATATATTGTTGTGATGCTTTTCTTTTATAAATGTCGCAAATGTCTATCTAACACGTAATTTGCCAATGAGTCTATCAATGTGTTTAAACTTATGGAAATATGTTGATCTTGAATGAAATCGAACTGTCTTTCCAAAATCCTGACTCTTAGGAACATGCGATAGATAGCCGGATTCCATACGGAATAGATGCCGGTGAGTTGTAGAATGACGAGTTGTGAGTCTAGCCTAATGAAAAGTTGGCATATGCCATGTGTGATGGCATCAGAGAGGATTTCTATCAATGCGCTATATTCAGCGATCGACCGGCCAATACATACCCCTCTGAAACTTACTAACTCACCGCTGGGATTGAAAATGGCCCATGCCACAGAAGACATGTTCTGTGAACTACGACTTGCTCCGTCGGCATATCCAACGAATGATTCCAATAGGTTTGACATCTGCAAGGAATGAAAAAGAAAAAAGGATTAGCTAACCAAAATAATTTCTCTTAGCAAAAACAAAAATGTAACAAAAGCATAAGGATTACTACGTCAATTAGGCATAGTAACGCTTAAGGTACAACCCGTTGCAAGGTTGCGCCAGTGGAATCGCATCGTAGTCCATCAACTCATAGGCTCCTTTTGCTAATACACATTTAACAATATAAGGACCCTTCCATAATGATTTGAATTTCGCTGCTCCCAACTTATCAGATTCTTGGTCATAAAGTAAGACCATGTCACCTTCTGAGAAGACTTGAGGTTTGACATTTTTGTCAAACTATGCTTTGACTCATTTCTTATGAGCTTTGTTAGCCAAAGATGCATCATGATGGGTTTCATCCAATTGGATTAGTTCCAAGAAATGAGCCTCTTCTTCTGAGGTTCTGGGGTGAAGGTCGACTGCGAGTTTGAGGGACGAGATTTCACATTGAACAGGTAAGATTGCTTCCAGACCGTACACAAGTTGAAAAGATGTGAACCCAGTTGCATTTCTCACCAATTTCCAGTATGCCCATAAGGACGAGTACAGGATTAGGTGCCAACTCCGTTTGTGGACTCCAATCATCCTTTGCAACATGCGCTTCAGGAATTTTTTGATTACCTCAACTTGTCCATTAGCTTGTGGATAGTACGAAGTAGAGCTGTTGTGGGACAGTCCTAATTTGGCAGCCAACTCAACCATCATGTGATTGTGAAAATGCGATCCATGATCTGTGACTATGGCCTATGGAACGCCGAATCTGGAGACTATGTGATTAAAAAAGAAAAGGGCAGCCGTTTCGCTACTGTTGTTTAATGTAGGCATTGCCTCGGCCCATTTGGTAAAATAGTCTACCGCGACTATGATATACCCATGCCCCCCGGCCGAGGTGGGGTTACATTTCATGAAATCTATGCCCCATTTGGCGAATGGCCCAATAGCAACTACTGGTTGCAGTGGTGCGGGTGGTCTTCTGTTTTTGCTATCGAAAATTTGGCAAGCATGGCAAATTCTAACTGTGGTTATGCAATCTTTGAACATTGTTGGCCAGAAGTATCCTGCTCGCAATTTTTTTTTGTGCCGTAGCATAACCAGATTGATGCCCCCCACATGTGCCTGAATGACAATCATTCAGGACTTTTTCAGCCTCCTCATGGGTGAGGCACCTCCATAGAACTATATCGATACCGCGACGGTAAAGAGTATCACCGACGATCACGTAGTCTTTCGCTTGGTATCGAATACGTCACTGTTCAAAGCATGAGATATTAGACCTGTATGTTTGTGTCTGGAGATAGATGATTATATCTCCATACCACAGATTGCTTGAAGATATCAAAAACAAATTTTCATCCACGATTGCTTCTTTGGATGTGGCATCGTTGGACGACAATGGGAGATCACATAGTAACTCCGCGAATACCAGGGATCTCTTTGATTTGGATTTTTTTAATTCCAGATCAAACTCTTGTATAATTGCTATCCATTATGAATATTTTCCCCCCAGCAATTGTCGCGACAATATATAAGTCATGGGGTTGCAATCTGATAAAATGGTAGTTTTTCTGAAGAGGAAGTAGTGTCGAAATCTCTATATCGCTTCAACAGCTGCTAGGGCGAGCTTTTCAATGTAGGAGTATTTCATTTCCGTATCATTTAAGTTTCGGCTTAAATAATATATAGGATGTTCAATTCCATTATCCTCTTGAACTAAAACCATTGCTATGGTTGCATCTGTTGCAGCCAGATAGAGGTTAAAGTCTTTTTGATAATCAGGAGCATACATTAATGACGCTTGTATTAGAGATTGCTTTAAAGCATCAAAGGAAGCTTGCGTGACCTAATACCAAATGAAGGGTACTTCTTTTTTCAATAGATGAGTATAACATCTAGCTAGTTCGGCGTAATTTGGAATGAACCTCCTAAGGAAGTTTACTTTCCCTTGGAGTTTCTGAATCCGAAGTAAGTTTGAAGGTGGAGTAAAATCCATGATTGCCTGAACCTTGCATGGGTCAAGATGAATCCCATCCTTTGAGACCACGAAGCCAAGTAAACAACCAGAACTAACACAAAACACGCATTTGTGTGGATTGAGTCATATCTTGTAGTGTCGGCAACATAGAAATATCGCTCTCAAATGCCGCGGATGATCGGTCCGCTTTCACGAATGAGCTGGAAGATCGTCGAGATATGGTTGAACGGTGTTTTTGATGTCTTGGAAAGCATAGTTCATTGCTCTCTGAAAAGTTTCCCCTGCATTCTTTAAACCAAAGGGTAGCTTGCGATATGCGAATGTGCCCCATGGACAAATGAATGCAGCCTTTGACTAGTCTTGTGGGCAGATATTTATTTGATTATACCCGAAAAATCCATCCATAAATGAAAAGATTTCGCATCCGGTGCATTCATCAATTATCTAGTCAATAAAGGGTGTAGGGTAGTTTTCTTTCAGACAAGCTTGATTTACATCCCTGTAAGCACACTCTAATCATTCCTTTTTTTTTCATCACAAGAACAATATTCGGTACCCAATCAGTTAGAGGAACGGGGTAAATAAAACTAGCATGGAGGAGTTTTTCAACTTCCACCTTGATGGCAACGACTTTCTTGGGGTGCACCTGCCGTAGCCATTGTCGTACCGGTTTGACATCTGGATACATCTTAATTTCGTGTTCAACTATGCTGGAGTCAATACCTAGCATTTCATCATATGACCAAGCAAAGACATCTCTAAACTTGTGAAAGAGAGTGCTATATATTTCCAGTTCTAAAGAAGAACAAGATTTGCCAACATGAATATTCTCTACAACATCTATTTTGGTTGAGATATTTATGGTAGTAGTCTCTTCGATATTGTATAGGTTTCTCTCGAAATCCACCATATTTATAGTATTCATCAGAAAGTCAAATACTGAAGGATGGTGTAGGTAGCTGGAATTATCTTCTTTCCAGTTCAAAAGATGGGAACGATGGTGGTAATCTTCCCATGGTGCCCCATCAATCATCATCGATTGAATGATTCCTTCGTCTGTAGAGTGTACTTGCGACCAAGGATCTGAAGGGGTACCATATTCCTTAGACCTATCTATCCAAACCCTTGATGAGCATTGATACGGGTTTGCCTCCCATGCTGAAAACATTGACCGCTATAATATTTCTAGTGGGGTTAGAGGCAATACCTATAGATGATCCATTTTAACGTCATTTTCTGACATCCTTTGAATGGAAGATATCATATTGCAGGTTCCTACGTTAGCCACTTCCGCCAAATTGGTTGGAGGTGATAGGGTAAAAGTTCCCATTAATTTGGGGTCTTTTAGTAGTCCTACTCTGATATTGTGAAGCATGTTAGGGCTTCCATGGATCATTGGAATGCTTCCTTTAACTTGCGAAATGTGGGGAGAAAAGTTTGTTGGTCAATTATTGTAATTCCTCCTTGGGAAGGAAATGCAATTTTCCTAAAGTAGGTCGACACAACCGCTGCCATGGCATATCTAGGGTCTTCCTAGTAGGATGTTGTAATCGAGGTTTCTGTCAATGACTTCAACATCGATTTCTACTATTTTTCCCCCCATTTCAACTTGCAAGTTACTTAATATTCCATATGGGGTGTAAGTTCGTCCATCAAATGCTTTTAAGGTCGTCGACGATCGTGACAAGGATGGAAACCCTAGAGTTTTCTAGCAACTCATCGACATGATACATGTGGATGCCCCCTCATCAATAATTTTTCTATGAATAGTTTTGTTGAGGGCTTTCACTTGAATGAGGAAAGCTAGTTGAGCTGGTAACTGAGGGTCGTATCCTTTGTGATTGAAAGATACAAGATTGGAATTCATTGGGTCAATCCCACCTATTGCTAATAATAAAGCCTGCTTTTGGGAGGGGCAATTTCACAGTACCTCAAGAGTCGACATCGCGGAGGGCGATTAGGCTAAATCCTCCACTATATTATAGTGTTGTGCTGCTCTGGCACAAGGATTAAACGTCGATTTGTGTACTACTCCCTTTGGCGGTTTTATTGTTAATT
This sequence comes from Pinus taeda, assembly GCA_000404065.3. Taxonomy (NCBI): domain Eukaryota; kingdom Viridiplantae; phylum Streptophyta; class Pinopsida; order Pinales; family Pinaceae; genus Pinus; species Pinus taeda. The sequence continues at coordinate 117,357 of APFE031424948.1, forward strand.
CGGGAATGATGGGTGGCAAAACTTTGGTTGAAGTTGTTGTTGAACTACTAGGTTGATCATTATCCTTGTTGTTCAACATCTGTGGATTCCCGTAATCTTTACTCCTTGTGGATATTAGAGCATCATTTAGTTGCTTTGAAACTAACAACATTAGCACTCGGGACGGGGAAGCATTTTCGCTAGCAACCAGATTTGTTCTTGGGTTTGGAAATGGATCAGTCAATACAGCCGAGGTTTTTGAACTTTTGAAGGATTTTCTAAGTTCATCTTTATATGGAAAATCTTTGGTCCAGTGATCCTTGTCACATATATGACATGGAGTTTTTGGTTTCCTATCCCCAGAAGGGTTTGTAGAAGATTTTCTAGGAGATGAGTCCTCCTGGTTTTTCTTCTTCCCTTGTTTTTTCTTCTTGCCTCCCGGTTGCTTGGATTCTTTTCCTTTGTCTATCGACATGGCTTTTACTTCCGAGGCTAGAAGTTCCTCATTTGCATTTTGACTTGACACCGTGCGGGCCATTTTTGACGTAGCCTTTATGATTTTAGTGCTTGTCGCACCTATCACACCATCACTGGCATGAGAGTCTTTGTTTGATTTAGGAGGTAGAGGAACAGAAAATTCTGGTCTAGGAGCATCAGGGATTTTATCACAGAGCATGCCAGACTGAGTATAAATCAAGTCTAGGTATTGTGCACGAGTAATAACTTGCTCTTTAGTAATGACTCCTCCCTTTTCCACATCTTCTGTAATAGCAGGTAACAGTGACTTAATAAACCATTCAGCCAATAGCTGATCAGGAACATACGTTTTTACCATTCTATGACGACGTTGCCATTCATGAATATGATCGGATATGTGAGTGGCCGTCATTTGTTTGAAATTGGTAAGTAGCTCAGTTTCTGTTTTGTACCTTATGGGTAGCTGAAAATGGGTTAAAAAGGTTGTGGTTAGGGTACTAAAGTTATCAAACAAAGCTCTAGGCAATTCGATATACCACTTTGCTACCCGACCAGTTAGCGTTCGTTGAAAGAGGTGAAGCCTGATCGAATCATCATTGAGAGTGTTTGATGAACACCATAGATGAAAGGTCATCACATGATTCGATGGGTCTTCACCTGGATTTCCATTAAATTTAGGAATATCAAACGGAAGTTTATGCGGAATCGCCGGCCACCAAGGGGCGTAGGCAATTGGATCATTCGTTAGTAGATTTAGATCTGGTAACTCTAAAGTTGCCACAAAAGGCAACTGTTGATTTAGGCTTGGTTGAGCATACCCAAGATAAGATGGAATCGGTTGAGCAGTTGGTCTTTGCATACCAGCATAATGCATTTGATGTTGGTAACTTTGGTAAGGTTGATGGGCATAACCATTATGATATGGTTGATACGGCTGCCCATTACTTACAAAGGCTTGTTGTTCATATCCTTGGTAAGCTTTTTGGAATTGCGGTTGTTGGTATTGCACCAGCCATGGTTATGAAGCCATGGGCTGTTGTCCAGTACTGACCGTTTGACCAAGATGGGGGTTGGTGTTCCCCATTTGAACCTGTGCCATTCCACTAGTTAGTGATTGTGGTTGTGTTGTAGGTACAAGAGATTGTTGCATTACGACCTGCGAAACTTGAGGTTGGCATACAACTGGCAACACTTGTACTTGCAATACTGCCACAATAGCCGGCATAGTGGGGATGTTTGTCATAGGTAAACTTTGTTGCATTGAGCATACAACTCTTGGTTGTTGAGGCAGGATTGGCACCCAACCGGTAGCTGTAATTCCAACATAACCTAAATTTTTTTGTGAACTCACGCATGGTTGTCCTTCCGAGGAAGGAAATGAAAGGGTATACCGCCCTCCATATGACGGTAATCCAGTACTCAAAGGAATGACTTGCCTTTGGGGACTTGTTTGCCCAAATTGACACTGTGAAGGATCAATTTGTCGAGACTCAACGTAAGAGATTCCAGATACAATTCCGGACGAACAAATGGGAATAGTCCATACTGTCGAAATAGCCCCTAGATGGACTCCATCCAGTGATTGAGAGCTAGTTGGGACAGATGGCACACCGACAAACATTGTTGGAGTAGCAGAAGGAGCTTCTGCTGCTGCTGTGTCGAGTAACACAGTCCTTGATGTCGACGGTTGTTTAGACATATTAAGCCTATCCAAAAGATTTTTTAGCGATTCTTCAGGGACTTCCGATGGTGGGTGAATATCTTCTGATGAAGAAGGACACAGGGTGATCCCAGCTCCAAATTGCGTTGGAGTGATAGATGGAGGATCTTTCATAATCTATTCTATGGAAATCAATCCAGGAGGAAGAGGTAGACCATCAGGTCCGTAAAATATTTCTGGTGCCGAAGAAGATATAAGTTTTGCAGCAACAGATGGTTGGGGAGTAACACCTTCTGAATCAACTATAGATGGAGCCGGTTCAGGAATAGAAGTGTTTACCGTCACACTAGGATCAGTTGTAATGTCCTTTTGTTGCTACGGAATTTCTCCTATAGAGGCAGGGATACCAGAAATTTTCGGAGTAACCGGAGTCTCTGAGGATGTCAGAGTACTGGCTCCAACCAACCTAGGAGACTTTGACCCAGTCAAACGAGTTCACTTTGTCCAGAATGGTTTCGCTTCCGGAGCCAACGATGGTTGACTTGTAAGTCTCTACGAACGATGGGGTTTTGATTGACTTTCTTCCACGAATGCTGATTACTTGATCAACTCAAAATAAAAGGGAAAAATGTTTTCGAATTAAATGAATTTTAGACGCTTTGACACAACTTGTTTTTTCAATTTTAAAGAGTCGAGAAAAAACAAAATATGACTCTAGTCTCCTTCGATTTTTAGTGAGCCTGAAGTGACAAGTGCTCAGATGGACCTTTTCTTTTAGAGAGTTTGAAAAGGAGCAAATTGGAATACTCTGGAAATCTAGGCAGAGGGGATTACCAAACCAATCGCAAAACTGCAGAATACTTTTTACGGTATGGCATTCAATCTTCTCGAATGCTGTGCTTAGTGCATTGCAATCGATAGGGTGGTAGACACGGCTTCCTAAGGATAAAGGATGCAACCTATTGTGGTCTCCCAATATATACTCGACGGTAAGTGGGAGCACAAGTCCGTACTGGCACTTGTCATCTTAGAGTGGAGGAATCACCCAACCAACAATGAAAACAACAGTTACCAAGTTTTACGACACCGGAATACATCTCTAGCCTAGACCTCTAGATGTTGTGCATTAGGTTCCAAAGCATTGTTAGATTCATTAAATTTATTTTAAATTGATATTGCTTAAAAATTTGCCTTTCAGGTTCATCTCGTGATGTGTATACAATTCCTAAAATGCAGTCTAAGATGATAAACAACTGTTTAATCTTCTTTAGGCAATGAAAATCCTAGCTACTAAGGAAAGAAAGTTAAGAATCTTTCAACAAAGAGCACAAAGCACACGCTAAATGCACTGTCCTAAATCAAACCAAGCAGTCTAATTGCAAATGCACATGCATGTATTTGTTTTCAGCCTTCTTAATGTATGAATAATGATAAGAAAGAAAAGTGCAAATCTGAATTATTTTCAAAGCGACAATACTCAATAAATTTCTTTTCAAAATGAAGTGAAGGTGAGAGAGACACTTTGCGATTTCGAAACAAAAATTGCTTTTCGACACTTTAAAAGCTACTAACTCAAATCATATACAATAGTAACTATATAATCGACTATCAAGAACAATGGGATTGTCTTCTGTGACTAAAAACAATAGCTACGACACTTTCAGATCAAGAAACGACAGTTCGACTATGATACTTCTTTGCAAAAGAGAACTGAAAATGGTGCACAATACATAAAAACACTTACAGTTCTTTGCACAATAGAGGTGGAATGATGTAAGAGAAGGGGGTTTTCACAGAGATACAGTGATCACAGACAGAAAAACTCCTGAATAGGACTAAAAATAGTGAGGAAAAACCAAAGTCTGAAGGCAAAGTTAACCTTCCCTGACCATCGCACCTATCACACAGTGAATTCAGTATGCAGCGCACCTACTTCACTCGGGAAGTGTGATGCATACAGACTGCCTTGAAGGAAGGGTGCGATGGTACCTGTGCGAGACTTTAAACGCGTTTTTACTCACAATTTGCAATTCAGTTCAGGGATTTAGGCCAAGTAAGTGATGCTCAGTATATGTAAATCACAGGGGTTGATCTAAGGAGGTTACTAGAGCCACCACTTAGGGCAATTAGAATGTTTGTAGATTGATTGTTTAATTCATAAACAAAACCTGGAGAGAGACTGAAGCAGCATTGATGTACTTTTCATTTGTATAACAAATGCAGTTCGAAGGCTAGCTGGCTTGGCTTCAGGCTCCATCTGTAAGTTTATAAAAGAAACAAAGATAGGCTAACAAACAATCTAGTCACTCCCCAGCGGAGTCGCCATTTTGTTACTGGGAATAGTGTCCACTCGGATGCTGCTATTCCCACTAAGAATGGTAGCTATCTTAGAAACAAACAAGCAAAGTCTACTTTCGTTTTCCTTTATGAAAATAGATAAGAGTGGAACAAAGGAGACCAACCTTAGTCTTGCACTTGATTTCCTTGTTTGATTCCTCTCCTTCCTGATAGAGCTTTGCCACTTCTTTTTCATCTGCCCAGCTTCAAAGAGCACCTGTGGAATCACAACAACATACTACTATCGAAGAACAAAGATCTATATTCATAAATAACATAGGACCAGATATATGTTAACCATACAAATGCATATATAAGCAAACATACAAGAATATGGAGGAAAACTTGAATAGCTTTAATAAGATCAAGAATAGCAAGAGGATTACAACCATATGTTCTAACCCAGCATCATCCTCCAGCAAGAAAGCCCTTCTTCACCTCAAGTAAATCTTAGATCACCCAACACTATGAAGTTACACCAGAAAACCAACAACACTTCTCTACAAGATACAAGATTCCAGCCCCTGGATCTCTGTGATGAGTGATCCATATATAGATGATTGTAGGGGGGTGAGTCATCTTCTAGGGTCTTGATTAGTTTCCTCTCTCTGATAGTTCCTGTTTCCACTTGGAGAATGATGATCTCTTACTCATCCCCGGTCGAAAACAGAGAGGCAAGTGTCAGAGGGGAAGCTTCTGGAAGATTCCATGATCTTCCACCTCGCAATTTGTCCCTGCCATTTTTCCATTCTTGACCATCGCACCCTATAGAGGGGCCATTCAGTATGCATTGCACCCTTTACACTGGGAAGGTGATATGCATCACACCCTCTGCACTGGGTATTCAGTATGGTCCATTTTTGCCCATTTCTGAGCAGGTTTTAGCAGAGAACTTCTGGGAGATGATGTAATCAGTTGACCTTGTTCCTTTGGGCAGTGAAGCAACACTTTTAGGGACTTAGGAGCCCTCAATTTATGGACATTTATGATTGGGGTTGAAGTGCCCAAAAATTTCTATAACAGTGGTGGATCTATTTGATAAGGTGAAGGCGGATAGTCACTTGTGACAACAACTGTGCCTGCCTGTGATTGCATAGCTCCATCACTGAAGTGTGCTGAGCGGGGTTCGGGTATGTGAAGAAGATACTAAAATCTTCCATCGAGAAATTCCCAATGAATATCATCTTTGAGGAATCAGTATGCAAGATTACAAAAGTTAGTGTAAAACTGCTCAACAGATTCCTCAGGTGCTTTTCATAATTCCATAATTTCTTTGTTGGGTGCTTTATAGTTAAAGTGATTGAAAGCACGATCTATCTCTCAGACTAGATGAGCAAGAGAATGAATATATTTTTTGGGTAGCATGGCACACCAATGCATTGGGTGCCCTCGTAGCATGTAGATGAACAACATGTAGCTCATGTATTCTTCAAAGAATCCATGTCTTTCGCATGAGCCTACAACGCAGACTGCATGCCTAACCAAGGCTACATGGCCTCCACCATCATATGTTTTATGAGACAAGTTATCCGAGAGATTTTCTGAGATGATGAAATCATTTCCATAAGACATACACTCCAGAAGAGAAACTCGATAGTTGGTCATGATAGATATGTAGAGATTCAAAATAGATATGAGGACTCAGCTTGTCATCTGGCCCTTCTTCTAGCGCCAAAATGTTTACTGTGCTAGACCCTCCAACATGTAAGGGGACATACCCATTAAGAAGTCACAATTAGACCTTAGACCGTTTGGTGTAGGAGTCCTAGTAGTGGGTCGTACGTTAATGCCTTGACCCTAATTTTGCATAGAGACGAGTAGGATAACTCTGTTGGTAGGAAGGGTGTGACAGTTGTAGTGAGCCAAGAAGGTGCATGAGAGGTTCTAACACACGGGAGTTGAGATGAGTGTGCCCCTTGGAAACTTGTGATAGCACACAGTTAAGAACGGAACACACAAGCGAAGATGCATCACAACATGGAAGGCAAGTTAGAAAGTAGTCCAAATTAATGGTTAAACCAACATCACATTTTAGGAAGATTCATACATACATACACAGATAGCTATACATGCATGCGTAAGCAAGCCAATACATATATCATTTAGAGTAAACCAGATAGTGTAGAATATAATATAACATATGCATGAAACACGTTGCCTCTTGTTATATTAAGAAGTGTAAGTTCCAGTCATACAATCATCCATGATCAACCACTAGTTCTGATAGTGGAATGTTAGAACCACAACTGCATGCTCCTCCAAAGAGATGTACTAGCTATACACAGTGGAGAAGCCAAGGCTCATTACAATATTGTCCAATATTTCTCTAAGATACTCCTATCAAAGTTTGGCTGACCAAAAGCCTTTACAATGAGTTATGAGGTTCTATTTATAGAAAAGGGTGGGGTGACCCTTGACATTCCCCTTTGTGACAGTTCATCTACCCTCATGACTCTTCATCTACTCTATGGCTATTACATCCAACTATTGACACTTGAACTTCCACTTGACAAGACGTTACGTTATAATGCACATGTGCCCATGTGATAAAAAATGGCTTGAGCAAGCCATGTAAGAAATCACTGACACTCAGTCTGATGTGGTGAGACAAACTATTTGGCATGCTTGTGATGGTGAAGATGGTGATCTGATGCCAAGATTGGTTGCACGCAATGGTGTGCATGCACTCAATAGTGACATCTTGATGAAGTGAACTCTTACCTTCATTGTATCCGAGTGCATTCGTATGGCTCCTCCATCCAACTCGTTTGCTAATATGTGCATGGTCTTCTTAGGTGCGGCCGAACCAGCAACACACTAATGCATAGTGTCCATGCTGATCTTCGAGTGCATTTTGGTGGTCATGCGCATCAACTGTCAACTACATGTTCAGCTCCAGTTGGAATTTCTTCTTTTCTTCACCTTGGTGAGTGTGTTGAATGGGTGGGATCACATGTGTGTGCACAATGACATGCATGTTGCTGCATTCCCTTACATGTGATCAAGAACATTGTTCACCTTGTCTACTTTGTGCCAGCTATTGGGATGGATCTATAACTTGTACGGGTGCAGTTTCATCTGTGAGTGCATGTTGTGCCCCCTATTGTTCCTATACCTACTACAACTCATTCGCTTGTCTATGCAGCTCATGTTCTTCCTTGAGTTGCTACTTCAGCACGTGCAACTCCTTATTTATTCCATTCTCTGTCTTCCTGCAATCTTCATGTCGAATCATCACCTTATAGCCTGAGTCTCCAAAGTTGCTTTCATCACCAGTGGATCTACTTGAGCTTGCAACTTTGTTCTGCCTCTGAGTTGTAAACAACCTTCCTCTTGCATTCGTTGCATCCGATATGCTGCCTTCAACTATTGTACATGATATTACTTGTTGTGAATCTACTACCATCATATCTTGATGTCATTTTTTACGAGCAACTTGATGTCTTTGTGGGTGGGCAAGTCCATAGACACTTGATTGAATGCATCTCCAAGTGTGCTCTGAATGGTGTCTTTGAATCTGTTCTCTTGGAAACCATTGTACATGTATTGCTGAGAGGTAGATGAACACCTGCGATACCTGGAGACATGAGAACACTCATGTCAAGAAATCTATCAATCGAAAACCAAAATGAACTTGAGAACTGACTTCCAACATACCTATTGTTGGCCAGATAAATCGTTCTTGCGGACAAGACTGATCTCCCTAGTATCTAATGATATCTAGCAACAAAGAGCACAACCAAATCTAGTTTTCTCTAAACATGTTTCAATTCATTAATGAATATTAAGAGATGTAACATACCCTACCTCGGTCCAATGCTTGTTTGAGGCAGTTTTATCCCAACAGCTTCAAGCAGTTCTCATTTAATAACCTGCATACACAAACAAGCACACATCAAAGCATACCTGCATATAACAAAACATGTTCATTA
>APFE031424951.1:0-18212 GCA_000404065.3 Pinus taeda
TTTATAAGTCTTTGTCCATATACTGTTGTATTCTTTGGAATTGGTTGTTTTGCAGGACAAAGGAGCAAAAGGGACTTGAAGAAGGGTTTGGACCCTTGAGGAACTTCTCGAACGTAGGACCTAAGGTACGCCCTTCTTACTATAGAGTTTGCTTATCATAGCATAATGGCAGTGTGAGTGTGTGTTTCTCTGTTTAGACAACTTTCAGTCTGCTAGGGTTTCCACCCAAAAGCCCTAGGGGAGCAATTCCCTCAACATAGATAGAACATAACTATAAATCGTAGAAGACAAGCCAAGACAACAGGACACAAGATGTGGCGCTAGCCATGGAAAAACCCCACAATGTGGGGAAACCCTTGATCAATTCTTCTTTTATGTTCTTCAAAATTCAACAGAGAAAGTGAGAGAGATAGTACATTCATAATAGAAGTCAACACTTTGACTTTTGATATCTACAGAAACCAGTTGAAGACATATTGCTTCAACTAATTCTCTAAGGTGACTTCGTCACCTATCCTAGTACTGCATCTCGTCCATTTACTGCACCTTACCGTGTAGCACCATGATTCCCCATCAAAGTGTTGGACCTAGATGACTGAGATGTTGTCATTTTCATGTTGCTCATCATGTTGCATCTTCCATGGTATCATTCATCATCAAGCTGCCCATGCTTATGATTATATTCATCATGATGTTGTCCATGCTCCTTGTATCATTGTGCTACCCATGCACATGATCTCATACATCATGCTACCCATATACATCATGCTACCCATATATATCATCTTGTCTATATTCATCATGTAGCTCCTTGCCAATGTGCATCATCATCATTATGTTTCCCCTGCTAATGTGCATGATTATCATGCTACCCTTGCCATAGGACACTGATATCTATATCTCAAGATTGTTGTGCGTAATATAGTCCCTTTGTCAAAGATTTTCATCTTCATATCACTATTGTAATACACTGTCTAATATGCTTATAAAGATTTCTTCTTTCCATAGACAACCTTGGATTTACCACGTTGTCACCTACAACTTTGTATTACAACGGCTCCACTTCCATGCTAGATTTGGTTATGACTACAAATTCATGACCTTCGTATTAGGCTACAGGTCAGCATATTAGGGCCTCCGTATAAGGCTCTAAGACAATGTATTTAGGGCCTCCGTATAATACACATGGACAGTGTAATAAGGTCTCCCTTGACTATGTTCAGGGCCATTCCTTTTGAATGTGTGTTAAGGTATCATTAAGACCATAGCTAGGTCCTTAGATATGACAACGGCTAGGTCTAAATGAATAATGTATTATATTGAACAGCGTATTGATTGACTATCGTTCCATATGCTTTGACTGCAACATATGTCTATCCCATTGACTATGTGAACAGGTTTGCGTTTAGGATACTATAGGCAATGTATGGAGGCTTCTTGGACAGCGTTCAATGTCACCCTTGACCGTGTATAGGGATGCTCCATTACTACGGCCAGATCTCTTCTAACTGTGGCTCCATGCCTTGACTGCAATTCCTTTTTATGACAACTTATAACTGCATCTAGGGCATCACTTAATTTTTTCTGTTGTTGTGTGCATAATTGCTCCATTAACGGATTAGGGCATCGTACTTGTAGCTAGGGCATCATACTCTTCAGTATCTCTCCTTCTCTAAAAACCCAAGATGTGGAGAGGATATCACCTAAAGAGTGTGTCCTCTAATCACTCCAAATCATCTCTTATTTATACTAAAAATGTATAGGTTCAATAGACACGTCGGTTGGGCTTCTGAGCCTACATAAGATGTTGGTTGGCTTGACAATAAATCCATAATCAAAATAAATTCATATCTCCATAAATACTTATCAGAATCAGATGATCTTTAGATCAATCCTATACCTCTTGATCAGAAGGATCCAATAAAAATATTAGTTTCCATAAATAGGCTGACCCACATGGGGTTTGGCACTAATTGCCAATTTTAACACTCCCTCTCAACTAGGAGAACTCCATCCACTGATCCATATGTCCAGCTATACTATGTCTGCCATCAGCTCTCCTAGCTTTGCTCTGCTCTACTCAGCTCTGCTAGCTCTGCTCAACTCTGCTGGCTCTGCTCTACTTTGCTAAGATCTGATGGCTCTACTAGCTCTGCTCTGCTCAACTTAGCTTTGCTAAACTATGAAGAAGAAGAATTGATCGAGAATGTATCATACCATTCTCCACTGACCCAAAGTCAGTCTCAGAGTGCATACCACTAGTCCCAAACCAGTCTCAACAGACCCAAAGTCAGCGTCATAGTGGGTACCACTGCTACCACTGGTCCTAGACCAGTACTCCACTGACCCAAAGTAAGTCTTAGAGTATGTACCACTAGTCCCAGACCAGTCTCAACCCACACGAAGTTAGCGTCATAGTAGGTACAAATCCTACAACTGGTCCCAAACGAGTACCATTGACTCCAGATCAATGAAGGTCATCCTAGCATAGGGAGTACGGTAGATACACCGATGCATCCATCGGTACAACTATGGTCCCTATCCTCATTTCCTTTCTCATTGATTAGATAAGAGGTACTTCCCATGTGCCCTAGACAGCATGGGTAGGATGCCTCGATAGGAGAACTTAATCAATCCTATCCTAACATGACAACTAATCATCCTGCTACACAATCACCATGGAGAACACATTATCCAAGCATCACAGGAGAGCTAATCATCCTGCTACATAATTGTCATGGAGAACACATCATCTAGACCTCACAGGAGAACTAATCATCCTGCTACATAGTCGTCATGGAGAACACATCATCCAGACCTCACAAGAGAACTAATCATCTTGCTACATAGGAGAGCGAATCATCCTGTCCCATAAGAGAGTGAATCATCTTGTCCCACAAGAGAGCGAATCATCTTGTTCACAGGAGAGTGAATCATCCTTTTCGACAAGAGAGTGAATCATCTTATCCCACAAGAAAGCGAATCATATTGTTTGTAGGAGAGCAAATCATCATGTCCATAGGAGAGCGAATAATCCTGTCCCACAAGAGAGCGAATCATCTTGTGCACAGTGTGCACCACCAGGGGACGGTGAGTCACCCTGTGGTCATATGTTGCTCCAGAAAGAACCGAAAGCCCCCAGAGCTCCCAGAGCTCAATGTATGCAACATGCACGAACCTTTTACAAGGGTACCTTGATGACTCTAAGTCATTTAGGAAAATCATAAATTTGATCTTTCCCTGGGGCTCTCACAAATTGTAGCGACCTGTACATCATCTCAATGCGATGGAGCCTCCTGGCTCAACAACTTAACATATCCCAAATAAGGCAGTATCTAATTTCTATCTGATAGAGCAATCGTTGAATACAGGATTCCTTAATAATCAAATCCCACCTTTGGTTGTCACATAGAATCACAGTGGTATTCATCATGTGTACTCACTGAAGAGTTTCCACAACTAGGCAACTTCATACGAGGTCATACTCGTAGTTATGTAGCTGGTCTCGGTTGTACTTATAACAACCAACTTCTGCTTCCTGCTCCTTTATGATATCGAAGCAAAATAAAAAGAGAACTAGAACTGAGAAGTGCCTAGTGTTCCTTCACACTGCCTACCCAGTCAGCATTTGAATAATCATGCAGTTGCATATTTCTAGCAGTGTATCTCAATTCATGAGAGATTATGCCTCGAAGATATCTCAGAAGATTCTTGGTACCAATCCAGTGAGGCTCAACCAAATATGACCTCACCATGCTAACTGCAAAACATATGTCTAGAATCCAACTCCCCCTTACTTCTACAAACGAGAGGGTTAGCACCTGTCAGAAATAGTTCATCTGCATAAGGTTCCGGTATGAGAGGTCTATCATCCAAAAGCTTTGGATAATGGTTTGGATTGGTTGGATTGGCTTCTCCTAGTGAATCTCAGCTTTATCAAACAACTATCAATCCTCTCATACTACGCCTGGGGTGTTTTGCTTCAAGCCATAGAGGGATTTCTTCCACCTGTATACATGAGATCCCCATTCATGAATATCAAACTCCATAGGTTGTTCCAAACCTGTGGTCCTGCTACATGAGGGGAATGGTCCCCTTGTAAGATTTTCCTTTGGCACATCTCAGACATGTACCTTCATGCTCTTTTTTAATTCAGTTATTTCGATCACCATCTGATTCACAGATCTCCAGCGCTGAGTTAATTGACATGGTCCCTAGTGGACTTGATACAACCCTGAACTCTAAAACATATTTGAAAAATCTATTTTCAAACACGTACCTTTCCATCGATGAGTGCCACCTTGAAACCTTTGACTTCCATTTCCGAGATGGATACCAGGTTCTTCTTGCAATCAAGTACATAAAAGAGATTATGTAAATGAATTGAGTTATCCCCATTCAGTTGAGGGATAACATTCCCAATATCCTTACCGAGATAGGTGGCATCAGCTCCAAGTATAATCCCATAATTATCTATTTGATGAAGTGCCTGGGGTTCCTTGCTTTCTTTGAAGAGTCGACCATTTCTCCTTGATGAACTGTACTACTTATCTTCATCAAGAGAAGTGTGTCTACCATTCAGACACTCCTTCACATAATCGTCAAACTTATTGTAACCAAGGCATTTGTCTTTCCTTCCACCCTTAGATACGAACTTCCCAATGAAGTGATCTTTAGTTAGGCCATCAGAACCTTCTACTACACCATTCTGATAACATTCTCTGCTTCAACTTCAACCTGGGTGAATTATGAGGATCTCATTGATCCTTTTGTCTTGTCCCAACTGTCTTCGGTGATTGCTCTTTCACTCTTGCTTGGGCATTGTCTTCACCTCAGCTCTGATACCATGTTAAATTTTAGGTATGTTCTATGCTAGAGAAATTTATTGAAATTTTCACAGTTAGCAATCACATTAGCATTAAGATAAACTACAAATAGAACATAAATATAAATCACAAAAGACAAGCCAAGACAAGAGGACACAAGATGTGGTGCCAGCCAGGGACAAACCCCACAATGTGGGGAAACCCTTGATTAATTCTTATTTTATGTTCTTCAATGTTCAGCAAAGAAGGTGAGAGAGATAGTACATTTACAATAGAAGTGAACACTTTGAATTTTGATATTTGCAGAGATTAGTTGAAGACATATTGCTTCAACTAATTCTCTAAGGTGACTCCTTCACCTATCATAGTACTGCATCTCATCCATTTGCTGCACTTTATCGTGTAGCACCATGCTTCCCCATCACAGTCCTGGACTTAGATGATTGAACTGCTTTCATATTCATGTTACTCATCATGCTACATCTTCCATGGTCTCATTCATCATCAAGTTGCCCATGCTTATGTTTACATTCATGATGATGTTGTCCATGCTCCTTGTATCATTGTGCTGCCCATGCACATGATCTCATAAATCATGCTACCCATATACATCATGCTGCCCATATATATCATGTAGCTCCTTGCTAATGTGCATCATCATCATTATGTTGCCCTTGCTAATGTGCATGATTATCATGCTGCCCTTGCCATAGGACACTAAGATCTATATCTCAGGATTGTTGTGTGCAATATAGTCCCTTCGTCCAAGATTTTCATCTTCAGATCACCGTTGTATCACACTGTCCAATATGCTTAGAAAGACTACTTATTTCCATAAATAGCCTTGGATTTACCATGTTGTCACCTACATCTTTGTATTACAGCGGCTCCACTTCCATGTTGGACTGTGGTTATGATTACAACTTCATGACCTGCGTATGAGACTACACATCAGCGTATTAGGGCCTCCGTATAAGGCTCTTGGATAATGTATTTAGGACCTTCGTATAATACATATGGACAACGTAATAAGGTCTCCCTTGATTGCGTTCAAGGCTATTCCTTTTTACTGTGTTTTAGGGTATCATTAAGACCCTAGCTAGGTCCTTAGATATGACTGCAACTAGGTCTCAATGAACAACGTATTATATTGAACAACATTTTGATTGACTGTGGTTCCATATGCTTTGACTGCAGCCTAGGTCTCTCCCATTGACTGCGTCAATAGGTCTGTGTTTAGACTACTATAGGCAACATATGGAGGCTTCTTGGATAGCATATTAATGTCACCCTTGACCGCGTTTAGGGATGCTCCATTACTATGGCTAGATCTTTTCTAGCTGTGGCTCCATGCATTTACTGCAATTCCTTTTTATGACAGCATATAACTGCATCTAGGGCATCACTTAACTGTTTCCATTGTTGTGCGTATAATTGCTCCATTAACAGATTAGGGCACCATACTTGTAGCTAAGGCATCATACTCTTTAGTATCTCTCCTTCTCCAAAAACCCAAGACGTGGAGAGGAGATCACCTAAAGAGTGTGTCCTCTAATGACTCCAAATCCTCTCTTATTTATACAAGAAACGTAGAGGTTGAATAACACATCGGTTGGGATTTTGAGCCTATATAAGATGCTGGTCGGCTTGACAATAAATACATAATCAAAATAAATTCATATCTCTATAAATACTTATTGGAATCAGATGATCTTTAGATCAATCCTACACCTCTCAATGAGAGGGGTCCGATAAAAATATCAACTTTCATAAATAAGCTAACCCGCAAGGAGTTTGGCCCTAGTTTCCAATTTTAACAGAAGGCAAAAGGACACAGTAAAGAATATTCAAAGTGTATCAAGGTTAAAGAGTATCAGATTGAAGACCTAGTCAAGTAAAAGAGCTAGAATGAAGACCAAGAACAAGGAAGACAGTTACAAAGCATACAGATTCATGTCAAAGTGAAGATAGATGAAAAAACAGAGTAGTAAAAGTAAACAATAAAAGTAAACATGGAGGCAGGAAGGGTTAAATAGAGATGAAAACACTTTCACCAGCAACAATGAATTTTATCCAAAGCAAAAGTGCAAGACGGTTAAAATAAATTTAAGGTTAAAAGATGAAGTCTTCGCAGAAATGGTACATTCTTCAGAAATTTCCTATTTAAATCATAGTTTTGCAGAACCTATTGTGGCCAATCCAAGATGAATTTTGAGAAATGGGAGGAGGTGTGTGTTCCTAAAAGGCTAATCTACAAAAAATGTCTCACTTTTTACATAGGTATTATCAAAAGTGAGATAAGTACATGTCTTCATAGCCTATTTTTTGGACTGTGTAAAGTCCTATTTTTGACATCTTTTTATATAGAATATTGTGAAAAACTAGAGCTACATTTTTGGAAACTGAGAGAGGTTTATCTCAAAAACATACTTATCTACAACAAATTCTTTCACTTTTTACATATCTATCTCGTATTGAGATATACAAAGGTATCAATGGACCTTAATTTTGCAGAATTACTAAGGTAGAATGCACTAAGAAAGGATGTAGTTAGTGACTGGGATGCCTCATCATCAATTAAGAGTTGCTATCAAATTTGAATTTCTCTCTTTTATCACCATAGATCCATAAAAATAGTGCCAAATAGATTCATTAGTTTTGAATGTCCTTTATTTAAGTTCTATTAGTGTAAAACAATTTGAGATATTTGTAAAACCAATCTTGATATTTTTTCAAGATATTTCAGTTTAGAATTTGTATAAATGCTTAATCATTTCAAGCATTGGGTGGACTCAAAGACATTTCAGTAGACATCTTCCTATCAAGTTAAAGTGATATTGTATCAAGAATGGATTGGCTTGCTGTATCAAGGAATAAAGTAAAGACATTTCATAGGATTCTTGTGTAAAGTGGAAATCAAATAAGTATTTTCTCTCATGTGTATTATTGTTTTTCTTTATGTTTATTAATAATAATATTTGTTTCTAAGAAATCTGAATGGTAAACTAGGAATGATATTTCAGAACTTTATTTAATGCACTATGTCTTGACTGTTTACATTCTTAATGTTTTCTACTAAACTATCTTAGTTAGGGAATTTTTAAATGCTCCCCTACTTCCGTATTTTCTCCTTTGATCTATAGAAAATGATTCTTAATTTCCCTTTGTTAATGATCACCCACTGTTCTTAATTCTGATCCCAGTCCAAGGATTCTTAAGTGACCTTTCACCCTGCTTAGAATTACCTCATCCATTGAACATGAAGAGTTTCCTTTTGCTTTCCTAGCCTGCCATGTGAACACTCCCTTTAGTGATCTGGTCCAATTAAGTTATCCTTTTTTTGACTCCATAGCCCAATGGCTTGCAGAAGCTAGCTCTATCCATCTGTTCCTGGAATTCAACCAACCAACTTCAATTTCAAAATCAAAATCCCATGAGCACTAAGAACTAGCCTAAAATCCCATAAAAAACAAAGTTAAGTCATAAAGAGAGAGCCCTCTCTAGACTTAGGTTGGCCAGAGCCTAAGCCTAAAATATTAGTTTGTGGTTACCTCGGAAATTTCTACTTTCAGAAAATTTTGAGTGATAACATGGAGAACATGACATATTTTTGTGGATTTTCTGAATAATTCTTTGCTGAATATTTCGTTGTTGAAAGATAGTTTTGCAATTATCTAATCATATAACGTATAAATGTTTAAAAAGGATGGCATATGTGTGGGAGAACAATGAATATAATTATCTTTCATTGTGTAGAGATTTTACTATGTAGAGTACAAAATATGTTCGAGAAAGAATTTGAGAAAGTGTGTCTAGATATAATGTGTACAGAAGAATAGTGAATGAAATACAAATTCCACTAAAACATTCGCAAAAATATTGTGTTAGTATAACATTTACTTTGGTGCTATTGTGAACAACAAATATGAATTGTTTAATACTAAAATTTTAGCAATAAAATCCTTTACTAAAATATTAGTAACAATATCATATAATTCCAACATTTGCTTTGGTGTTATTGCAAACAACAATATGCATTGTTTAACACTAAATTATTAGCAATAAAATCCTTTAGTGCGAACTACGACAAACTGCACATTGAAAGCTTTATCTATACAATGAACTTCTTTCACACTTCCACAAGAAATGCCTAATTTTAAACATATTTAGAAATACGAACATATAAATTATTTACAACTAAAATATTATTCATAATATAAACATAAAGTATGCATTTTAATACTAACAAATATAATCAATTGAATAGAAATAGTATGCATTATTTTCAAGTAAACTATTATCAATAATCTAAGCATAGATAATAATTTTGAGCAAATATGCATTATTTAATACTAAAATATTAGCAATATAAGCTTTTTTTGCAACATAGGGTGATCCACACATTAAAATCTTCCTCTGCGCAACAAATTTCTTCTACACTTGTGCACATATGCCTAGTTTAAAACATATTCATAAATACGAACATAATTGTTTACACTTAAAATATCATTTCTTATCACAATAAGTAATGGTCACATATAGTTACACATATGCAGCCTAGTGAACTCTACCTTCATCTTGGAAATCAACAGGCAATGAATACGGGGACCGAACTCACTTATGGCCTTTACGTGGTTGTGAGCCCTTCAATTACAAGTTGAAGCACTTCCTCCACACTATTATTGATGGGTCCATGTTTAGCACCATATTCATTTTCCTTCTAATTTCTAGAACATCGTAATGGGTCTAGCTTAGCAGCTAAGTGAGGTGTTGGCTTTGGATCTTTATCTGCAACTTCTAGATATTGAGAAACTAGCTCTATAGTGATTAGAGCTATATATGTTCCTTTCTTTGTTTTAGGGAATATGAGGCTTTAAAACATTAATTACAAGTTCTATTTTGTGAAAAATCATCACAATTAGGCAAACATGTGTCTCAAGTCTATGTCGATTCCTAAAATACATGCTTGGGTTAATCATAAAGGAAAATCATTAACGATTAACTTTTACAGATAAATGTTTAACGTCCAAAAATTAGAAAATGAATTGATACTCTTCACAATTAGGATATAGAAGCTATTCTGAACTATTATTCTTTCCTAATGGGGAATACACTAAAAAGTAAAAAAAATAAAGCAACTATGTGAATTCATTTAGGAACACATGGCATTGATTTTCTTTTTTTTTTTTTAGAAAGGCATTCAACCTAAATATTTGTACTGCAACACTATTTTTTCCCTATAATATTAGTCCCTTCCTCCTCAGGGACTACAACATTCACTTCCTGGTCAAATTGCGTTGACTATGCATTATTTTTATTATTATTTACAATTTATGTTATCTACTAGTCCAATTGTATTAAGTGTCTAATGCATATGTTTAATATTCATATGCGAATGACAATATACCACTTACCAATTTTAATTGTGTTTTCTCTAGAAGCATTCGTCAAGTGTTCATCATGCAATATTTTTAACATACACATTAGAAAGACAATTTAGAAGTGCTAGTTACAAATATTTTTGTTTTCTAGGTTGTCCAATATGGTTGTTAGAATTGCAGACCATGAGTGACTATCATTTAGAACGAAATTGCAAAATAGGCAGCATTAGTGACAATTCTCTAGTAATGATCTACAAAGTTTAAATACTATATGACGTGATAATACTAAAAAACATTTGGACAAAATACATTATTTCCATATAGTTCTTATTTTGGAATTACTTTCGTGCTATGGAATTAAAACTCTTAGTTTTCTTATTTATGTATATTTGGTTTAACTCGTATCATTATAGCAACAAAAATGAATTCAAGCATAGTATATACCATTAAATACAATCATAACTCTTCTAAGAGGCATGATTTTGTTTTATTTATTGTACTTTGATTATATTTTCATTACACAATACAATTATAGTTGTTGTTGTTTATTTATTTATTTTTGTGTGTGCTCTCATTGATTTTGGGCCATATTGTTTAACATACTAAAACTAAAATAATTTATTTGTTTTCCAGGAAACATATGAAACCTAGAGATTCAGAATAGGGACAATAACTACAAAGAAAAATGTAGTTTGAAAATTTGTATAAGATTGTTGTATTTCTTAAAACTAAAATCCATCTAGTAAGTTTGTACATTACTAATGAATTTGCTTTGTCATATTCCATTTTCATTAGACATTTGTTACATAGTTTCAATTATAGCACTCTTTTAGGTAGTGTTTTCAGTGCAATATTTGTGAATAGGAAAAATTTATCAAAATCGAATGATGTCATAGAACACTTAGACAACATTGCACGCATAGGAATGAGCAGTATCACAAAATAGATACTTTAACAAAAAAAACATAATCAACAAAGGCTATCAAAGAGATAAATGCAAATAAGTACTTCTGCACAAAATCAATTAACTTTATATTAAAATTTTCCTTTTTTTCCACCTTTTTTTACTTGCATTCATTTTTTATTCTTTACGTTATTTTTTCTTTAAAAATAAAAAATTATTTAAATCAATAGTTATAATTAGGCAAAATGGCATCGATTCGATACCATTGTTGATCAAATATATCAGTAAAAATATAACTGGAAAAAAAAAACATGACGTTGTCTTGGCTACATATCGAACATTTCTAGACAAAACAAATAAGTCAAAAACAATATTTCGTGCAGACTTAATAGATAAGGAAGCATAAATGACAACAACATTGCTTTTTCCAACATCGTTAATTGAACAACATGAGGCAAAGCTTATTGAAAATTTTGGTGTTTCTATTAAAGGTTTCGAAATTATTCCAAAGCATAAATATGATTGTGGTGATTGTGAAAAAACTATTTATCTAAATAGTTTTAGTTGTGTAGATTTTTTTTATTTTTATTATATATTAATTTATTTATTATTTATTATATATATTTTTAATGCAGAGTACCGATTTATCCAAACAACAATTGCAAAGATTTCACGCAATGACAATGCCTTTCCAGTAGGCACAATTGTAGCTATTTCCATTTTGGAACACAAACAACAACACAATATGTTCTAAGAAATCAAAGATGGCAATGGAAAACAGGACAAAGCTATAGTAAGATTTGTTTCAATTAAAGTTTTTGTTGTTATGAATTTCATTGAAATAAAAAACAAGTTACATATATGTAGATCTATTTATTTCATTGTTCAGGGAAAAAATTATTCATCATCTATTGTATGGTTTCCATGTATTGTTTTACAAATGTTTCATATGTAGCAGGTTGAAGTACACGATAAATTATTTTACCATGTGTTACAATTCAAAGAGATTTGCAAAAAAACATTTTTCCAATGATATTGCTAAAATATATAGTTAAAAAACAAGAAAAAGTTTTCCACACATCATCGTTAATGTTCATTTTTGCAGTGAATAGAGGAAAAAAAGATGACAGTCTAAGAAAGTTTCTTTCCTCCCCAAATAGAATATGCATAGTAAGATATATCATATTGTCTAAATAGACATGGATAAAGAACACAAAAAATTGATTTTGTGTTCCTAAGTATACGTTTTTAATATTAATTTTACAACATTTTCAAGGATATCTAAAAAACGGTTAGCATATATATGATTTCGTTCAAAATTGTATGTACAAAATACAGTACTCCGTTCACAACTACAAGAAATATAAACAATACTATGCTTTATTGCAATGTATGCAAGCAACACTCTGGATTTCTTTATTTTCATCGTCTAAATTGCATCTTACATGCAACTGATAGGAATGAAAAATAATTTATTCTGAGGGGCATCGAACTCGAAAAAGAATTACTTGCACTACAAGAAATTTCCTACAATAAATATTGTATAGGCAAAATAGATGCTATTGAAATCTCGAGCAACTTCGAAATACATGGCACATTTACAATATACCATCAAAACATAGTTGTACGTATACACTGATAAGTTTATTTGTATACGATGTTAAGCAATTCAGCGACAGAACAATGTTCCTTCATTGCATTTCCAAGCATGCTAATAGCTCTTTCATTTTACTAAACTTTTGCAATCAAATTTTGCATTAGCAATCAATATATTATACCCATGTAAAAGCAAGATTAGCAATCTACTCATCACAGCAACAAGACAACTTTTTCAACCAATGAAAATGTTACTATGACATTGTATATAAATGTATGCCAATGAACTAATTTTTTTTGGTTCGACTTTATGTTTTTTATTATGCTATGTCATTTTTTTTCTTTTGCACTAATAATTTTTTTTTTACATTATTTTCTTGATTTATCAAACTTGCAATTTCTGTAACTACTCAGGCTCGGTGACATTACTTTATGATAACTATCTTTATTATTTACAAATTCATTAGGGTTTTTCTATTTAAGTGGCTATTCCATACAAGATTTAAACAAATATTGAAATAACTCTTCATACAAAGCCCAAACGATTTTCTAAACCGGTGTAACTTATAAAACATATTTCATTTATAGATAGATCTGTAATCTAGAATAGTCTGATATGTTTCTTTGTGTTAACTTTGTTAACAATATCACAATACACAGGCTTTAGTATATACTGAATTTCAAAATATATTCATCAAATAGAAAAAAAATGATAACGCCTACTCTATTAATTGACCATTGTTTATGAGAATTAACGATTGTACTAATTATGCTATTGGAATCGATACTGATTCATTTATTCATGATTGAACGCAATAAATTTTCTAATAATGTTCTTATGGTATCTATTTCATCTTCTATATGCTTAAGCATTTCTTGAAGTTCTAGTATTTTATGTATTAACATTCAAATATATTTACTAATGATTAATATATCTTGATTGAGCATTAAAATATCATTCCTTCCAGCATGTACATCTCCCTTTATTCCCCTCCCATTGTTTCTTTCAGTCATTTCTTCAGTGTTAGTAACAAATGCAAAAAATTACTGAAAAAATATAAAGCAATAACTTAAAATTCTTATATGTTTCAGAAAAAATGAACATTGAAAAACTGTATTTACATGTAGTAAGAATATATATAATGTATTAGAGGCAATAATTCGTCTAAATATTGAATTGACATTTAAGTTCTAAAACGACATTTAACTACTATCAATTTCAATGATAACTATTAACTAGTAATCATTATCAATGTGGATAGTACTTATTTGCCTAAAATTTAATCAAGAAATATTATTGTAAAATCTATTACTTTCAATCATATATGCTTTACTTAAATTCCAATTCGGCATAGTGCAATTGACATGATTACGTTTCATGATTAATCCACCCTACATGCTTTAAAAATCAGTGTTAACATAATATTTTATTAAAATCGTAAATCAAATTCTATTTTCATTAATTAGAGCTCTTTTTCCAATAAATAAAAGTGTTTTCCATAATTATTCACCGAACTAACGCGTATCTAGAAGATTTACTATTTAAACTTGCGATGCTACCAGCTAGATTTTACTTTGCCAAAGTAATTTCGGAACCTAGATGTAAATTTGACACTTGAATGCATTTTTTCCTTTGTCACATTATGCAGATATTAAATGAACTTTGTTCACTGAAATAAGTAATGTGTCTTATTTATGTCTCATTACGACTTCTAACTACTAATATAGAATCTATAGCAATCAGGTAATAAAATATGTATAAACACTAATATTATACTACATAGATAATGATTAAATATGAGATATAAAATTTGATAAATGAGAGCAGATACTACACATTAGCTTTGAAATGTTTCACAGCCAAACTCAGCACTTGCATATCTATTCCCAAAAAACATATACAACAGCCTTTAATGCGAAATGTGAGCATTCACAAAATAAATGCTTGAAAGCTTTCTTCACTTAATGGACTAGCAAATGATCATAAAGAAAGCTTTGTGTCGATAATATTGAACTGTTGATTTTCTACAGTAAGGAGATACACATTACTTATAACTAAAATATTGCAAAAGAAAATATAAAATATTAATACTAAAATATTAGCAATAAAAAGCATTATCTACAATTAAAATATTGGCAATAATATCGTATCATTCAACTGCTTATCTCAGTGTTATTGCAAACAACAACTATAAATGCTTTTCATTGTGAACGCTAGTGGACTCGAGTACACAACGCCTGTGGAGGAAGCATGTCCACACATTACGTACACAAAAGAAGTGTGGAGCAAGCACAAGCTGAGACAGAAGTGTGTTCGAAATTTGGGCCTCACTTAATTAGTTTATAGAGGCAGGTAGATACACATCATTTATGACTAATGTATTAGAAACAATCGTATAAGTCCACTGCTTGCTTTGGTGATATTGTAATTATTTAATACTAAAGTACTAAGTGCGACTATTCGCATATGGAACGCTTTGTCTGCACAATCCAATTTTCCTGCACATCAACACATATGCTAATTTGAAAAATGATTTACAATTCAAATTTACTTAAATAGAAATAGTATACAATATTTGCAATTAAAATATTATTAGTAATATGTGCATAAACAATGTTATCATCCTCACAATGTAAACTTGAAAGCTTCTTTTGCCACAAACAAAGATTCTTATCAACAAAATGCAATTTTGTACACAACTTTGAGCGCAATCTCTACTACTTTTGCTCACTTTACTACTGATATGCATTATCTATAACTAAAGTATTATTAATAACAATGTTTAGTTCAAAGTGTGTACATCGACACAAAACACACTTTCGCATAAGAGAATAAACAAACAAATATTCAAAAAATGATTTACAATTAAAATATTAACAATAATATGAACATAATGAATGTTATAATCCACAAAATGTTTACTAAATTGATTGCTAATATGCATTATTTATAGCTAAACTACCAGCAATAATATTAGAACTTAATGCAAAGTGTGGGAATCTGTACAATGAATACTTCCACACATGCAAATGTTTGAAATATACAAAATATTAGCAATAACTTCATATACATCAACCATTTACTAAAATAGATATTCGCTCTAGTGGGATATCCACATATAGCATGTATAAAAAAAAATTGTGTGAAGTAAGCAATGAAGAAAATGTGGTCCTCTTCACACAATAGATTCATGTGTCCAGATGTAACAGGTATAGAAGAAGTTGTGTAATCACAATTGTGTGAAGAAAGCAGTGTGGAATAAGGAATGTGGATGCAGAAATATGTACATCTCTGCAAAAATACAAAAATGTATTCATAAATAAGAATATCACCAATAATATTGTATACGTTAATTACTTACTTAAATATTAGCAATAAAATCTTTTAGTGAACGAAATGTGGATCTCTCCGCACAATAGAGTTATGTGTCTAGATACAGCATGTATGAAAGAAGTTGTGCAGTCGTCATTGTGCAGAGCAAGAAGTGTGATGCAAGAAATTTACATGAAATACAGACCTCTATGCACAAATTCAAAAATGATTACTAATTGTGCGAAATAAGCTATGCAAAAATGACAATAATAAGAAAATGCAAGTGCAAAAGGCACTCTTGAATAAGGATTTAATAATGTATATACGAGAAAACGGATAGCTATGTGGAGAAAGCTATCCAACGCAATATAAATCATCCACACTTTTGTACATATGCCTAATTATTTACAATTGAAATATTATCAATAATTGTGTCGAGTTATTTATCTTATTTTACTATTGAAAATTAATATGTCATTACCAAGAAAACACGATGGAAAAAATTAATTGTTTTCTTCTTATTTTATTATTGGTAAAAAATACATTGTTACAAAGAAAACGACTAAAAACTTTTTCACAACATAAATTTCATCAAGTTACAAGTACAAATTTATGTTCCTCCAAAGTTTAAAGAATGATCCTTACCTGTCTTTCTAATTAGCATGGGATAACTCAACATGCCCATGTCGCATTTGTACCATTCCATGTGAGTGCTTCCATCAAATATTTAGCTTTCCCTAAATTAGTTATGTGATAATTTGGAATCAACACAATCCTTTGACATTATGAAACCTCTTTAGGCATGACCCACTACAACTTATGTCTTATTTTGTCATTTAGTTTCCAATTTCCAAAGTGGGTAGTTGGAAATATTAATTTGGTCCACCCCATGAATTAAACAAATGTGGATTACATGTGTTTTTCTAAAGTGTGTTTATTTATGATTTTTCAAAAAGTATAAAAATAGAAAAACATAATAATTTAATAAACTTTCCAAAACAACAACATAAAAGTGCTAAAGACTTTCACGCAGTAGGATTTTTTGTTCTAGACAATATTGTGACATTTCCTATAGGCTTGTGCCACTTAAAGTCAGTTGTTTCTTAGTATTCTTGGAACAGTATAGCTCTTAAAGCTCTTAAACACGGAAATGTTCTTGAAAAGTTTAGGAGAAAAAGGGTTCATTGAATTTTTTTTAATCAAAATTATAAACAAAGGGAAAATGGAAGATGGATCCTAAAAGGAATATAACATGTTGTGAGAGTGTTTCTTACGAGTCCTAAAGAACTTTTAACAAGGAAGTGTCATGCATGAAATCAAATCACAAAGAAATTTTGCAATGTAACGACGTCAATTTGATAGTTTACTAGTATTATTTTGAAATCTAACTAAACTATAGGAATATTGGGTAGGTAAAAAGTAATACTTGCAGATTTCTTGACTCTCATCTATATGTGGATAAAACTAAAGATTGACTAGTGATAAATTCTGCATGTGGAGAGTGAGTGCAGAGAGGTCATTGTGTGAGAGAGTGGAGAAAACACATTTCTCTATACTCTTAACTAATCCTTGGGGATTATGATTGTACAATAGTAATTAGTTGATAGTTTTACTTTTATCTTAATAAGTTATCGAGACAAAATTGTATTGTACCTACTTTACACATGTATAAATGTATATTTTTAGTTTTAATGAATCAAATTTTCCATTCTCAAGTTTATTCTACCATGTGTACAGTGGTATCAAAGCACTGGTAAATTTTTGAACTCCACGTTTTATTTATATGTTTCTGTTCCCTGTCGTTGTTGTCTACATAGCCATTGTTTGAATATATTGATAAGGTTAGTCCATTTTTGTTTCTCATCGAATTTTGTGGTTCATTTTTTGTTTCGAGATGTGAAGTCAAATGTAGAAGAATGTGGTGAAGGTAGTGAGAAGTAAAAACAATGAATTTGGCTAAATATTTGAAATCTAAAAGGGTCATTGACTAAAATTTTGGGTGGAATTATTTTGCTGGAAGGATATTCAAGTGACTAGTATTCTTGACTATTATTGAAATAAATAAAGGTATGTGGCTTGGTGTTGCTCATAGGCTACCTGTATGTGTGGAGTGTTTTTTTAATGAGGATCAAAGTGTTTTCTTTTAATTTGAATCCCCCTGGTTGGTATGTGACTGGAATATTACATAAAAA
>APFE031424968.1:0-14245 GCA_000404065.3 Pinus taeda
CAAAGCTTTGCTTTGGTCATGCAGAAAGAATTTGAAATGTCCTTGTTGGGAGAACTGACATATTTCCTTGGTTTGCAAATCCAACAAAAGAAGGAGGAATCTTTTTATCTCAAACCAAGTATCTCAAACAGATCTTGAAGAAATATGGCATGGAAGATGCAAAACCAGTATGTACACCCATGGTCACAGGATGTAGCCTCAGTGCAAATGATGAATCTGCAGCTGTACATCAACCAACCTACAGGTTTATGATTGGAAGTCTACTTTATTTGACAGGTACCCGACCAGACATCATGCATGCAGTGGGAATAGTTGGGAGATTTCAGGCAAATCCAAAGGAAAATCATCTTCAAGCAGTGAAGAGGATTTTCAAATATCTTCAAGGGACTCAAAACTATGGCTTATGGTATCCTAGAGATACAGATCTCACACATCATGCTTATACAGATGCAGATTGGGCCGAAAGCATGGATGACAGGAAGAGCACAAGTGGTGGAGCATTCTTTATGGGTTCCAGATTAGTATCCATTGCTAATCCTTCCCTGTCTATAGTGGTGTAATTCTTCTATGCTTTATAAAACTTTCTACTTGCAAAAGCCATAGGATGATCAATTTATCTTGAACTAGGTTGTGCCAATACTACTCCCAAATCTATATAAAAGGCATCCACATGGACATGGAATTCCTTATTCCAATTAGGGAACACTAATATAGGTGCAGCTACCATTTTTTCTTTTAATATGTCGAGGATCTTCTAACATTCTTCATTCCATTGAAAACTCACATCCTTCTTTAAAAATTTCTCCATAGGCGTACTGATCTGAGCATACCCCTTAATGAATTTTATGTAATACCCAGCATGTCCCAATGTAGTGCGAAGATGTCTTACTATCTTAGGTGGAGGAAAATTCACAATGATAACAATATTAGTAGGGTCCACCCTTAGTCCTTTCTTGCAAACAATATGTCCCAACAACATGCCAAAATCTATACAAAATATGCACTTCTTTAGGTTCAAAGAGATCTAATATTGTCTACATGTGTCGATCATAAGTCTTAAACTTCCAATATGTTTGTTTGGCAAACCAAATACTGTCCAATTATCAAAATATACCTCTAAAACTTTGTGGATATGTTCCTTAAATGATTCAACCACCACTCTAGAAAATAAATCAGGTGTATTTTTAATCCAAAAGGAATTACTATGTATTGATATGAGCCCCATTCTGTAGCAAATGTGGCTTTATGAACATTTTATTCTCTAGAACTTGTTCTTCATAATCATCAAGAAAGTATTTACATCTAATGAGCCTCGGTATTGCAACAAGAATGTTGCAACTCCCAAGGATACCGACTTTGATTATCAACTCAGGTTTCATACAAACTTAAGAGGTATCGAAACTATATGTGCAGCATACAATGTGTCCCTCCTTTGATATCATGATGTAATGGAGTGAATGTATTGAAGTCAAATCCTAAACTAATTGCAGAAAATGAAATGCTCGAAATGGAAACCATAACCTATTGCAAGAAATAAAGTACAAGGAAAGAAACCTATTCTAATTGCATAAATATCATGAACTAAATGTAAACCATTACATTCCAAAGAGTTTAGATCCATTAACAAAGTTCATTGGAGGTGGCAATCAAGAAAATCATCATTGTATTATCCAATCCATAAATTTATCCATTAAACCAAATCACTAAAATGTTTTGCATGGGTAAATATGTGAATCCTAAGTGGCCTTTAGTCTTCCCTAATCATTTATTTATAGCCTAGGGGTCTTGATTCAACCCTAAGGGACAATAACCAAACTTCTTGAGTGAATCTGGGCAAGTAAATGCATGTTGGAAGGCTACTATAGGAAACTACAGGGTGTTACAAATTTACAATAGGAAGTTATAATTCATCAAATGACCTAGCAAATCAAATCCAAATTGGATGGGACAAATTCTTTTATTGACTAGGATTTCTTAGGCCTCAACTACAAGTGGAATCACTCAAAAATCCCTATGTTAACCCATGCTAAAAAATAGAAGAAAATTACTAGTCTAAAATCTAGACATTCGAGATTAGTGAGCTAGTAAATCTATCAAATGCCTAACCTAATCAAGTGCAAATGAAATGGGGTAAATTTTTTTATTAACTAAAGTTTTTTTTTTTTTTTTTATATAATCCAAGTGGAACCAACTTGATTGAAACTCATTAGAACACTCTAAAAAATTGTAGAAATTTATTGTTCTTTGCACAAAGGAGTTCCAGAAATCTAGATTTGGGAATAAACAAACTAATCCAAGTAGCTCAATGATTAATATGAATTTCCAAATATTTTCCAAGGATAAAATGATGCTTATGATCCTAAAAAAGAGCTTACATCAACCATTTAACCCATTCCTACAACAAGAAATCATTAATTCTAAATGCAAAAATAGAAAGAAACAAGAACAAGAGATGTATGTGAATAAGAAGTGAAAAGAAGAAAAGAAAATGATACAAAAGGGCTCTAAGGCTCCTGGGATGGCCAATTCCAAGGAAACTCAGAGTCCTATGGAGGAGACTAAGGCTTAGAAGCTGAACATGGCACCAATCTTCATTATTTCCATTAATACAATTACATCCCTACAAGAAATGACAATGGAGCTGCAAAAATACGATTTCTCTCGACAAGAAGACTAATAAAAATCCACCCCTAGAGATAAGTTCAACTTGTTACTTATACAAAATGATTATGAATCATTCCCCATGAAAGGAGGAAGCTTTCCCACCAAAATCCTTTGATTAGTGGATCTGGTTCCCAATACTAGGAATCTACATTAAATGGTAGGGAACACATTCCTAAATTTTCTCAATCATTGGAGCTCCAAAATCTGTGCCATAATTCCATAATATCTTGTTGATTTATTATATAATATTTATCCTCCTGTAGTAGGGAGAAAGCCCCTAAATTATCTCCTCCTCTAAATCTCCATAATCTGCCCAATATTTTCATAATATTTCACAAAAATAAATAATATTAGGCACAAATATGCAATTATTCATAAATCTTCATAATGAACATATTAAAGTTAAAAATGCATTATCTAATGCAAAAAAAGAGGTTTAATTTGTTGAAGGATGGTCCAATGGGCCTTAATTTATGTCTAATTTAGAGGAATGGGCCTTAATTTATGTCTAATTTAAAGGCCCATCATACCCCCTCTGTTGAAAGTGTTTCTCATCTGTTGAGCAACTTAGTGACCTCATTGTGTCTCCTTTATGGCCCTTGTGGCTTCCCTCTTGTGCATTCTGTTGGCATTATGGCACAGGTTTGGAGCTATGGCACAGGTGTTGTCCTTGATGGCAACCTTCTTTGGTAACAGATCTCAGTTCAGGCACTCTGAAAGTAGAAAAAGACATATACGCAGGTTCATCTAGACGAAGTCGCATATACACACGGGTTATACATTAAAAAAGCGCGTATATGTTGGTGATCATTCTTTTGGTCCATGGCAGTTAGATCTTGGAACTTGAACCTATGTTTTGGACCATGGCGTCTCGCCAATTGTGTCGATCCCTAGTTTTTGGTTCATGGTATTGAAATGTTATGGTTTTGGACCATGGTATTGGGGAAGGCCTAGGACTATAAAAGAGGAAGGAGATCTTGTGACAAATCACCATCTGGATTATTATTGAAGATCTGAAAAAGTGCTAGAGCTGGTATATTGGATGGTGAGGTAGATCTAGATCTGAAGGAAGGAGGAACCTTAGCGAAAAAGGAAGGATAAGGTCTATTCATGGGTCATAATCTTTAAGCCTAAATGATAGTATCTCTGTATGATTTTGATCTGCTTGATGTGGCGCTTATTTGATCTATAAGTCTGATAATCTAGGTTAATTAGTGATTGAATATATGGAAGAGTGTGTTGTCCTTTATAGATCTGTATGCAGGTTTAGTAAAGCGAAGGCGCGTATACATGCAGTTTAGGGGACGTAAAGGCGCGTATACACAGGTTGTTCCATACGCAGATGCGTATGCACGCAAGTTGCAGATTGTTGAAATTGCGTATATGCACTAAGCTATGATCTAGCTATTTCTACTTATTGCTGCTGTGTTCTGGGTTCTGTTGTGTGGTTTCTGGTACTGTGTTTGGGTACAGTTCACAGAGAAGTATCTACTTGACTGCAGATCTAGTTGGTGAAAAGGAGTTTGGTTGATGAAGAATTTCTTGATGATCGTTTGATGTTCATGGATCCAGTCTGAAAATTGATGAAACGTGGTCCCTGGAAGAAAGAGAAGGTTGTAGCCTTCTGTAGGCTAGCACCTATGTACTAGTATCTTGGTTAGTGCAAGAGTTGAGGGGGTTGTAGCTCCCTTCCAGGAGATCTGGAAAACGAGAGAGATTTGTAGCTCTCTGCAGGTTGCAGCCTGCGTACTGGTAAAGGACTGCACCAGTACATTGTAAACAAAAGTTTCTAATTTAGAGAAAGATAGAGACGAATTGCAGCAGGTGGTTTTCACCCACATTGGGTTTCCACCTTATATATGGTGTTCTTGTGTGTGATTGTCCTTCTGCTCTATTTTACTGTCTCTGGTTACTGGTTATTTGATGTTGCATCTTAGATTAACAAACATCATCTGAAAGTCTAAATAAATTAAAAGTTTGCTCTGTGTATGCTGGTTTACCTCTGAATAGTTGCGTATATACGCAAGTTTAATTAACTGAAGTAGCGTATACAATTTGGTTTTTGAAAAGGATTATTTGACTTGATAATACTGATTCACCCCCCCTCTCAGTATTATTTCCAACACATTCGTTAATCCATTCTCTTAAAAATCTTGGTTGTAATTTCTGGAAGGACAAGCCCAAAAATGTAGTTTTTCTTTTCATGATTCTTTAACAGTATTTCAAGAAAAAAATATAACTTTCCTCTTTGCAAGTGAACTTTGTTGTCTTGTAGATCCATTACATTCATATCCTCTCCCTTGAAACCTTCATTCCATTTTCACTCATTTTTCAAAAACTGTTTGTGCATAGAAAAAATCACAATGTTTCTTGAGACCATTAGCTTGCCTTCTTCCCCTTATTCAAGATGGGTTCTTGAATATTTTTCAATTTGGAAAGGTATTCTACGTCCTTTTCCAACCTTCTTCTACCTTGTTCCACCATTTGGACACCTCTGAAACCTTCAAAATGCCTTTAGATGAGAACTAGGACATCCTATAGTAATTCTTGTAAAAATTACAAGAAACCCTGTTAAAACTACTTGAAACCCTGTTTAAACTCGTTTTGAGTAGAAATGTGTAAAATTTTGTAGAATTTTTCTACAAATAAAATAACTCTGCTACTATAGAACTTTTTCTACAAATCAGCTAGATCTAATACCATGTAGAAATTTCCCACCTATAGATCACCTGGTAATGCAATGTACTAAAGCAAAACACTTGATCTACTTCTACAAACAATTTAGCGGAAGCTTAATCAACAATGAGAAACATCAATAAGAACACATATAACTTATAAGAAGGAATCAATCACACATAACACAAAAGAATTTACCTGAGGAAAGCACCTGCCTAAAACCCCATCTCTGTATTATCAAACAAGTGGAAATATAGTCCAGATTACAAAAAGCCTTAGCTCAGAAGCTATCCAGCTCTCAGTACAATCCCTCTGCTGCTCATAGACAATCAAAGGCTTCTCACAAAACTTCTCCTCTACCTTCCAAGCCTTCTATTTCATTGTGCAATTTTCTTGGGGTCTAGTGCTGCCACCTGTGTGAATTGGCCTCTTCACACACTCACTAACCTCTGATCTAACTGCACAAACTTGAAGGAGATCAATCCTCATCATGGATGAGCTTCCTTTATAGGAAAAATATTCATCCAACTGATAGTACACAGTCCCTTCTTTGATCTCAACTAGGTCTCTGATAGAACTGACATGCAACAGTTATCCATGAGTGAATCCTCAGTTATCTAAAATAATAGTGTCACATGCATGCAAGCATTAACAAACTACATTTTATTATTTTAACAACTTGTTAAAATAATCTAACTGGACTTGACTAGTTAGAACTAAGTCAACTGATTCTCTCATTATAGAACTCATACTTATTCCCTCAATCAGTGGAGGAAATTAAGGATAAATTCCTCAATTAGTGGAACAACTCATGTGCATGCCCATAAAGACTTAAAATTCTAATTTCCTTAACTAATTAACTCAACTGAATTAATTAATTAATATTTCTAACTGTTGCTAAGACCAAAATTAATTTTGCTTCCTATAGATAGACTAGGGACTGCTATAAATAGGAAGGGACCAGAAATGTTATTTTTAGAACATTCTATTTTTAGTAGTTTCACCTCTCACCCAATGTGTCCAATGACCTCACTGGCCAAACTGCTATTTTTAGACATGCTATTTCTAGTAGGTCTCTTTTTATCACATGCTAAATTTAGCATTTCTTGTTGCACACTTTTCAACATAATCATTGTAGAGGTTCACTCGTCTCTTCAATATTCAGGCACACTGACCATATTTTTTTATCAAGAACTTATGGGATTCACTCATTCCTTGTAGATAATCCATTCAAACTCATATAATTCTCACTTAAGACAAGAATCTACACAACTCCATATCCATGCCTTTAAAACAACAATTTTCATTTATTTACTGTGAGGCCCATTGGTAAAATATCAAGCTCACAACATATTAGGAATACACAGGGCTCTCAGAATGATAATAAACATGAAAACCCAACCATGAACACATGTGAAGATTCATTAATTTACTCAGGAATTACATTGGAATGCAACATTCCTCAAACATGTATAAAAGTACATTCCATGCCATATTGCAAGAATTTAACGAGTACATTCAATGAGCACTAAAAAAGGCTTTAAGCTAGCACATTAAACATATGCTTAAAAATTAATGTACAAAGGTTGAGTATAATTATCTTATTGACATGTTCTCGACAAATGATATTGGGACTTCAACTCCCCACCCAACCTTAAACACAATGCAACTAAGCCTTTCTTGCAGTTGTCACCCCTGATTCAAATTCTAAAACTTCAGGATGAGTGCTTGAGGATTGAAACCATTATTGCTAGACGAGATAGGGACTCCAGAGGACTATCGACCTGCACCAATCAAATACTTCATGTAGTGAATTTCTCATAGGGAATCTATAGGTCCACCACCTCCACCTTTTAGCTACTATAATAATAATTGTAGATCTACCATTATAGGCTAAAACAAGGAATTCAAAGGCTCGCCTCCACCCCTAAAGAAATATCTAGACCTATGTGTCTCAAGGCTACACTACTCTCACCCACCTACTATTCAATAATTTCACACAAGGCTGGAAACACTTTCTTTTATACAAAGGGAATTATAACACAACATCCCAATATCTCTAGTTATTTATACATGAAGAGAATCAATTCAGGTCTTGAGAGAAAGAGAGATAAAATTAAAGATAAGGAGGTTTATTAGCTATAATACCTTTAAGGGAATAAGAGTGCACTCTCCAGTAGCTTCTTACTAGAACTTTCACCTATGTTCTCTTCCTGACACCATGGAACTACCACAAGGTGTTCTAAGGCCATTATCCTTAGATGCATCCACCTCTCAAAAGTTACGAACCAACATAGTCTCTAGTCGATTTATCAACCCTGTAAGGCACAACCACTACTTACTCTTAGTCTTGATATCTTTTCTGCCCTCTTAGCAACTATCCTGACCATCAAGAGCCTCTCGTGCTCTTCCTTTCCTCCTATTCCCTCCTCTGGTTGTGTGTATGAATCATGAATGATTGTTTTTTTCCATAAGAGTCTCATCGACCTCCTCTTCTCATTATCATTGTAATTGAATCCCCCCAATATGTGAAGTGTGATGGAGGATAATGTGTGCCTGTTTGAAATCAAGCATGATAGTTCTTCAATTTTTGAGTGGTATACATGAACCAACCTTTTCGATAAAGTAACCCATACTCCCCATTATTTTTTTTCCTTTTCTCGCTTTTTTTTTCTCTAAGGAAGCATGGTCCTTATTTTTTCTATCTCCCTATTAATGGAATAATCCACCCCATTCAAACCACTCAGTCAGCCCATGACTAATATTTAAAATAAGAAACTTCCTCAAGCAATGGAATTTGTGTCCCTTTCTCTCAGCTATTTTGATTTATGGTTATATAATTATAAGGATTTTTTTTCATTTTTTACCAGGGGAATTTACCTACAACGAATGTCACAAACCCCATCTCCTTAGAGGAACACTGTCCTCAGTGTTCTAATTCCTTAAAAAGAAAAAAACATGCTTAACCCAAGCATAATGAGAGTGATATTTACTTATGTCATAAGGTATCCATCAACATGTTCATTAACCCAACACATATTTACTTATTTTGTAAGGTATCCATGCAAACCATGCATGAGATGGGAGCAATGATCCCAAAATCTGGCTAAGGAATTTGTTATCCGATTCCTTTATTCCTGTTGTTTGCAAACCCTGCTACTGTGTTGGTTCCCCACCATAAGATTGTCATACCAACAACACCTTCGAATTATTACTGCATTGAACTACACATATGCATTTCTACGCATATATGTGTTGGTCATGCAGTTTCAAGTTGAGGAAACCTCCTTTTTTATGTTATTTCCATGATTGTCCTATCATTGTCCATTTTCCATTCTCTTCCTTCTTACCTTCCACTACCCCTTTATTTACATAATGGGATTTATTCATATCTACATTCCTTGTTGGATTCCACTCAACTCTTTTCCAG
This sequence comes from Pinus taeda, assembly GCA_000404065.3. Lineage (NCBI taxonomy): Eukaryota > Viridiplantae > Streptophyta > Pinopsida > Pinales > Pinaceae > Pinus > Pinus taeda. The sequence goes on from APFE031424968.1 coordinate 8,771, forward strand.
AGCTTGTTGACACGCCTTTTGGACCATATGTCAATAAGGGGATGTGGCCCGGACCAAAGTCCTTCAACAACCTAATCCATTTAAATAGTCACTCTCGATGGGATTTGAGGCTCTCTTAGCCTGAATTTCTTCCTCTTGTGAAGAAGAGTATGGAAATCCTAATGTAATCTTGAGTTATATATCCATGAAAAAGAGTAAATGTATTATACTAATATATCTAAAATTACAGGTCAAACTAACTAACCTAATGTGGCACAATAATAGAGTTAACAGTTATGCTACTAAGGTATAATGCTAAAATACAATAACGACTATTATACACAAATTATATAAGAAATAATTTACAAATAATACAAAAGGAAGTAACCAAAAACTTATGTAACTATAAAATAATGTGAAGGAATGCTTTATATTCTATTCATGTAATACAAGGTATTTCCAATATATAAACTAATGTGAACTATAAAGGAAATTATAGTTTAAATTCAATTAATTCTTAATGCAACTTTTCATAAAAGACTAAAAATCACAATGATGTAATCCCCTTATATTTTAAACAAATGCAAAGAAATCTAAATTTTTCTTTACTATGTCACATCAAGAATCAACGAAAATATAAATAGATACTAGTATCTAATATCATGCCAGTGGAGGTAAATCAAATAACCATAATGACTTTTGAAAAATTATTCTTTAAACACTCAAAATCTTGAAATCGTTTAACAAGAAATAAAAGATTATATAAAACACATAAATCCCTACCGTGAAAGTATTAATCCCATTTTCATAAAAACCACATAATCGAATGATATAAATCCCCAAAACAAATTCTAAGAATTCATATATGAGTGATGCAGAGATCAAGATTATCTTTAGGACAATAATCACAAAAGATTATTGAGATCAAATACATTTAAAACAAAATCAATAGTGTAAGTAACGTTGTAAATGAAATATTGTTTATTTCCAAATTACAGTATGAAAATAACAGTGTTAAACATTCATAATTTCCCAAAACAGTTAAAGAAGTTCAGAAAAGATTTATCAACTATTATGGATTTTATATAAAATATGTGATTAAGTCTTGATAGGTCAAAAATGTCCAAACAAACCAACACTTATGATAACCAAAACAAATGTATTGGTCCCAGGCTATTTTACAGGCCATATGTTTACTTTTAATCCATGATTGAATGTGTAGACTAGATTAATTCTTATTTTTTTGTGTTTAGTTTGAGAACTATGTTGCATGAAACTTCTAGGAACTTGGCATTTCGGGATGTACTCATACTCAAAACTCCGAAACTTGGTTCAAATTCGAATTCGACCATGATATAATCATCTATGAGAGCTAATACAGATTTGGTTTTCCTTCTAAATTGTCATCTATAAGTATTATTCCTTTTTTCTTGCAAGATAATACATTATTCACTTATTTGTAAATTTGTTTATGTATATATATATATATTTATATATGATGTTTCGGAAGATGTTTTTGCTGACGTTTCCATCTTTAAAAGGTGCCATTTCTAAATGTACCCGTTTCAGAAACTCCAAAACGTTTGTGCAACTTAGTTTGATAATGGCTAATATAGTTTCACAGACATCGTTCGATATCATCCTTGAATTCAGGTTCCATAACCTAAATCTGATTTCATTTCCATGTGTTTATTTGCTTATTGTGATCATTATTTTATGTATATACGAACCTCTGTTAAACTCGAATAGACCATGCTGTAATGCAAAATGCCATCGCATCAAAGATAAAAACTTGTACCTTTGGGATAAATTTTTTTCCTTTAATTTATTTTTTCGAGTATTGTCATAATAGGTTAACATGTGATTTGCGGGATTCGGATTTCATCTTCTTTTTCACGTAATATTTTGCCATCGGCTGCCACTACCGTTTGGAAGTTAATTATCAGGTATGCGGACAAACAACTTTGGAGTTCGTATATGTGCTGGCCACAGTAAATTGGCGTCATCCACCACCCACATCGGCAACAATGAACATGTTTCACTCCTACGACAAACAAACATCATGCTTCTAGCAAACAAAGGTCATGCTTCAGTTACATGAATTGCTCAATAAAAACAAACATCATGGTTCTATAATGGAGATAAGAGACCAACACATTAACACCATATGTACTTTTCCTCTCCAAAGCTCAGACATTTTGATTATGTTTAGAGGAAGAGACATTACAGTCTTGTCATGTTTTGGCGTATTATACAGAGGATGAGAGTTGTAATGCTTTTGTCAAGATCAGGCTTATGAAGCAGAGAATGAGAGTAATTTTTTCTTTGTTTTGATTTTGTTTCATTTGGTGGGTTAATTTTTTTTTTAATATGGTTGGGTTAAGTGTGTGGTTTTCTAATTCTTTTAATAAGTTTTTTATTATTTAGGTAAAAAAAAAATTTAATTAGTAAGAATATTTAATATATTATTTATTGTATTAAATTATATAAAAATGTTTTATTATTTATAATGATAGAAGACATTTAGATTTAGATAAAGATAACTATCACAAAAAAATATTGTATTACTGCACAATTGATGCTTAATGATAGTATGAAGTTAGTAAATACATTTTTAAATGATATTATGATTATTGTCAATTCAACCAAAATCAATCTTGATAGTTGGAATTGGTTAATCATATAGCTTTTGACTTTCTATTTATAAATAACTGAATGTGTATCAACCAAGTTTCAAAAAATTTTGATTCATGGGTAGATTTCTTTGATAAGCATTTGTTCTATATGCTCTAATCTAGGTGCACACTAATAAGAGCACAACCATGTAGATCAACAACACTCTCATTAGCAATGGTAGGATCATCATTCTCTATAGCACAATTAGCAGGGAACTCCACCTGAAAATAATGACACCTTCTTGAATTCAACATGACCAAGGGTATCCAATATCTTCTTTAGATGATTGCAGTTTAGGAGCAATAGCAACAACAATGTCTTGTACATTTTCCCCAAGTCCTTCTCTAGGATATCCCATTTTGCTCAATAGTTGAGAGCTAATGGTGATAGTGTGTTTTTGAAAGTTGGGTGAAATTAAAATAGGTGATGAGTCACGGTCATCAACATCAGGTTTATGAAAATCAACATAATGAAGGGGGCAATAATGTGAGCTTGGTAGCTCAACAACAATGTTCTTCCTCTCATCATTCTTGAGTTGATTGAGTTTGATCTCCTTGCTATGTTTTCACTAGTGCAGGCCATGAATAATACAACTATTCTCAATCAAATTCACTAATAAGGCTTTGTGGTCTTCTTTCAGAGTTAGATATTGATGAAATAGTATCTTGTTATCTTCTTGAAAAGGGAATTTCCATGGAGGCATTTAAATAATAAACCTCTCTACCTAGCGGGGAATTTTTCTTCTCTACCCTAGGAACTTCCTTCTTCAATAAAACATTTGATGAATGTGATAGATCATCAACTTCCTCCTCCAAATCATCAAGAAGGTCGACCTTAGTCTAGTTTTTTTTTGCAAGATTCTAGAAGAGAATATAGTTTGTGTCCCTAGACTATCAACCTTGTTGATTTTCTCAACCATAGTGTTTTGGAACAAATTAATGAGTTCTGCATTATATGTTTGCATTACCACTATGTGACTAAATTTATCCAGCACCTTCTTCTCAGAAAGCTCATGCGGTCTTCTATCCATCTTCATTATTATTCACAAAAACATAAGTTGAGAAAAAAGGAAGGTATTGTTGTTTCCCTTGCTAGGTAGCACAACTCATCAATGTGTTTGCAAAAAAAAAGCATCAAATATTTTCCACAAGCATTGGATGAGTATCTTCTCCAAAATACAAACTCATTCTCATGCAAATTCAGGTGAAATATTCACATGAGTCATGTTAACAATGCTAAGGATTAAAAATATGTGACAAAAATTGTTAAGGTTTGTATTGATATTTAAGGAGAGGTAAGGGAGCCAATTGTGCAACATAAGTTTAAGTGAAGCTAAGCCATTTTCCAACAATGATGACATATTATAAAATTTGAAAGAATTAAAAGTATAGATCTAAACACTATCTTAAACCACAATTTTTACTATGATCTAAGGTATAAAATGAAAATGGTTGAAAGTGGATATCATTTCCACATATTTGAATACCTACTAGTATTCACTCATTCTCTCTCTCTCTCTACTCATATATGGTATGGCCATTTCCTAAATTAAATACTTCAAGAATATGACTTAATTTAAAAAAGAGATTTTAATATTTTAATAAAACCTTCTCCAAATGAAATGATATTGGTGAAATATATGTTTTCAAAAAGAATCTAACTAAACTAATCCTTTCTTAAAAAAATATTTTTATGCGAAACTAAATAACTTTTAAATGACCAAAAAAATCCTTATAGAATTTTTTTACTTCTCAAAAATAATATCTTTTGAATGACTTGGTAGGAAAAGGATAACACACCAATACACATGCTCAAACAAAATGTATTAGCCCTTTTATCATTAATAAGAAATGAAATCAATAAAATTTAAGACTATGCCAACTAAATTAAAATCTTCAATTCAATGATCCCCTCTTCTTATGGATTCAAGGCTCGAATGAAAGGTAAGGTACACTCAACGAGCTCATCAAAATTTGGCGAGGTTGATGGCTCATGTAGTAAAAATAGATTATTAAAATGGATAAAGAAAGAAATTAAAGATACTCTTTTTTGACAAATTGAATTCATGCTCGCTGCTTTGGTTTACACTGAAAATAATAGTAGGAAAAGGCATATCTATCCTCCTCCAACTCCTAAGAAATTGGATATCATAGAATATTGTTTGCTTGCTAACATCCCTTCAAGCCACTAGTACCAACACTATTGGCATAGGCATTCTACGAAGCTAAAATTACCATATCTACAATGGGGTGGGTGTAGATGCTGGCCCAAAAAAAATTCACAAGGTGGTGTGCACCACCAAGATTCCATGTGCACATGATGTGTGGAAGTAGAACCATGGATCTTAAAATTCTCAAAGTGAACACCTAGATCTCTCAAAAAAATATGAGAAGTGATTTGTAAAACTTGCATTGATACCATACCAAATAGATCCATGCATATTCAACAACCAATGTGGAAAATAATACAAATAAGGTAAATATCCTATGAAAAAGTGGAGAAGCTACCTTTACAGAGAGGCAAAGAGAATTAGATGTGAAATCACATCATTGAAGTAGATTTGCAAATTTGTAATAAAATCCCAATAAGTTAAAAAAAAATAAAATTGAAAATTCATGGAGTGGGAATGCCCACTTGATACCATATAAGAGTATTAAATATATTACTCACTATATTAAAATATACAAAAAATATCTTTTATTTATAGTAATGGAAAAGACTCATAGTTAGCTAAAGATACCTATGACAACTTAATAAATAAAAACTCCTATATAAACTTAATGTGTTGACTCTTTGAATAAGATAATCAAACCTTTAAAA